>JAVSBS010000818.1:0-24439 GCA_033124195.1 Coracias cyanogaster | reverse complement strand
CGGGGCTGGAACCGAGGGACGCGGCTCGGGAGTCCCCACCTGAGCCGGGCCGGCAGCCAGAGCAGGGGTACAGAGCTGCCCGCGGGTCCCTGGGCTGTCACTGCGGCGCAGGGTAGGGACATCCCCACCATGGCTTGGCCCGTCACCACGGGGAGGACGCGGATGTCCTCCTTACCCCCCAGGCTGTCACCGGGCAATAGTGCTCAGATGTATCCCTCGTCCCCTGGGCTGTCACCAAGGGCAGGGCATGGACATCTCACTTGGTCCTCAGGCTGTCACTATGGTTCAGGGCATGGACTTCTCCCTGCATCTCCAGGTCATCACCATGGGACAGAGCATAGACCTCCTCCTGCATCCCTGGGCTGTTGCCATGGCACAGGGCATGGATGTCCCCCTCATCCCTGGAGATGCCACCATGGCACAGAGCATGGATGTCCCCCTCATCCCTGGAGATGCCACCATGGCACAGAGCATGGATGTCCCCCTCATCCCTGGGCTGTCACCATGGCACAGGGCATGGATGTCCCCCTCATCCCTGGAGATGTCACCGTGGGACAGGGCACAACCTTCCCCCTGGGTGGTCATTGTGGAACGGGGCATCATCATCACCCAGGCTGTCACTGTGGGACAGAAAGTGGATGTCTCCCTCATCCTTGAGGCTGTCACTGTGGGACAGGGCATGGGCATCCCCCCGGGTCCCCAGGTTGTCCCCTTTCCTGGGGGACAGGGCTGTGACCACACAGTGGGGGACACGGTATCCCCGGACCAAGGACCCGGCCTATCCCCAGGCTTGGGCAAAGCCATGGGCACAAGACATGGGGCAGTGCAACTCTCTGAGCTGGCCACCTACCACTGCCACCACCACCACCCAGAAGGGGACAGGGACATGGAACTGAGTCAGAGTCCTTTAGAAACTTGTCCTTTATTAGTCTGTCGGAAGCGAGTCCCTCTGTATAGGGCGTCCCACCCAGTTATAGCAAAGTGAGTAACATGAAGGGACTGAGCCCCTCCTGCCCGCGGCCCCCCTGGACCAAGGGGAGCGCGGGGACTGGGAGGGGGGACGCCGAGCTGACGGGGACATTCCTCCCCGTGCAGCCCCCCTCCGCTGGGACCCCCTTCCCTCCCTCCCTCCCTCCAATGTGGGGTGCCCCTCATCCTGCCCCCCTCCCCGGGGTCAGCTCTGGGGCTGGGGTGGGGGGTGCGACACCCCAAGACCTCCTCCCCACACACATCCTGCAGGGAGCAATAGCACCAAGGGGGATGGCTGCTCCCCGCAGTTTATTCCGCGCTCCCTGCCGGGACGGAGGGGCTGGGGGGGGAAGAGGCACTGATGGAGGTGCGGGGTCCTTCCTGGGAATGTGGGGCCAGGGATGGCCCCAGCACTGGGGAGGGGGTCTGGGGTTTTGGGGAGAGGAGATGTCTCAGCTTTGCTTGGGATTTACATTCTGGACCATGCAGTAGCACCAAAGTTCATGAGGTCATCGGTGACAGCGAGCGGTTACTTCCGCTTCCTCCCGCAGTACTTTCCTTGTGCGCAGCCCAGGCCGCCTGGGAGGGGGAGATGCACAAGGTGAGCCCCCCCTGCACCCCCAGAGCCCCGGGAGGGGGTGCTGGGAGAAGGGCAGGGGTGCAGGGGTCGCTCAGTGGTAGGACTCACCTCTAAAGCCCAGGGCACCCAGGGCTCCTCCGTAGGTCTTGGGGGGCTTCCCTGCAGAAGGGAGGAAGAACAGGGTGAGTGGGAGCCCCACCCTGCTCAGCTGCTGGGTTCAAGGGGGACGTGCACCCTCCCACCCCAAAAATGTCCCACTTTGGGGATGGATACTCACCACCGAATCCCAGCTGGCCAGCAACTCCACCTGAAAGGAGAGCAAAGCCTTCAGAACCAACCGGGCACCCCCATTGCTCTACCGCACACCCCCCAACCAAGCACGCCCGGCTCAACCCAGCCCCGTGGGTCCCTCCCCAGGCCATGGCCATGTCCCCATGCCCCCGTGGGCTGTGTGTGTCCCCGTGAGCCGGCCAGGCATCAAGATGTGCCCTGGTACATGCCAAGGTGCTGAGCAGGGGATGGTACCTGGAAATATCGGTGACACGCCAAAGCCAGGAACTCCAGCCCCTGGAGAAAAAGCAACAGCTGGTGACAGCCTGTGACAGCAGTGCCACCCAGTCCTGCCTGGCAGGTGACCCCCCCCAGCTGGGGACATCCTTGCAGGGACCTTTGCTCATTGCAGGGACAGCCCGTGTCCCAGCCATGGCACCCATCAGGCTCCAGTGTGCTCTCACAGGCAGTGGCATGCCCAGCGGTGGATGGCGGCAGTGTGGGGACAGCAAGTGGGGACAAGCATGGTGTGGTAGGCACCACTCTCCAACCCCAGCCCCAAACTGTGGTACTTAGCTGGCTGCAGCCCCCCAGCACCAAAACCTGAGGGATGTGAGAGCCCCAGTGATAGGGGACAGAGATGGGGACAGGGGTAGGAGTTACGTCTCGAGCCTCCCAGGCCAGAGCAGCCCCTGTTCCTTACCTGGCTTGGGAGGTTTCCCAGCAGCTCCTGGAAACAAGGCCCCTGCGTCAGAGAGGGCTGTCAGTGCAGCCCCCGCCAGGACTCGCTGCCCCCGTGGCTGCAGCCAGACCCTGCTATGAGCCCCTGGGCAGGGACCTGCATCCCCGCATGTTGGGGACATGACACAGTACCATCCCCTGTCCCCATGGCATGGGCAACACTGGTGCTATGGTGCTTGGTACCTGCTCAGCGATGGCATTTCCCTCCGATCACACCCCAGGAGCAGGGCTGGCAGCACTCACAAGTCAAGGCACAGGGCACAGTGACAGTGTGGGGTGGGACCAAGCAATGGGACCAGGAGGGGACAAAAGCACTCCTGCATCCCCTGCATCCCCTAGATCCCCTGTCTTTTTCGGCACCCTGCCAGCACGTCGCTGCCACCCTGCTCCCTGCACCCCAGCCCCAAGGAGCCCCAAAGCCAAGGGCCAGCAGCACTCACCAGCACCGAGCCCACCGACTCCAAGGCCACCAACTCCAAGGCCACCTAAAACGGGGACCCTGAGTGAGTGCCAACAGAGATGGGCAGTGGGGCAGTGTCTGATCTGCTCCTTACCCAGCCCCATGTGTGCTCATCCTTCCTGGGGCAGCCCTGCTGCCCCCATGCCCTGGGGGAGCATCCCTTTGCCTGTATCCCTGTCAGGGAGCGTCCCTCTGCCCACATCCCTCTGCCCGCATCCCTCTTGGGGAGCATCCCTCTGCCTGCGTGTCCCCATTGCACAGTCTCAGCACCTACCTGGGATGCCACCGACCCCTGGGACTCCAGCTCCAGGGACACCTGTCAGAGAGAGACCATTAACCCCTGTTCCCCCACAGCCTGACAACCACAGCTCAGGGCACCCTCGGCCAGTGCTCAACCTGCTCTGGTGGCTCTGACACCCATCCCGGCACCCCTCTCAGAGCACCCAGAGCAAGAAGACCTGGAGGGGGGTCACCCTTGGCATGGTGCATTGCTGCAGGCAATGCAGAGCAACAAAAAAATGTCCCCATCAAGTCCAGGGGAGGGGGCAGAGGTGGCACTTTGCACCCATAGGTGACAGCACACCAATCCCCATGCCTGGGCCACCCTCCACCAGGGCACCAAGGGGCACACAGGGGACACAAAGTGAGGCCAGCACCCCAATAGCCACATGAGAAAGGTGCTCGGTGATGGTCCGAGCTGGACCTGGGGCAGAGTCGCAGAGATACATACCGAATTTGGGAGGTTTAGCACCAGGCTGCACCCCTACTTGGGGGATGCCTGTAAAGCAAATGAGGACATTGTGGTTAGAACGGTCACCCCAGCACCCCTCCTGTGTGCCGCCATCCCCCATCCCACCTGCATCCCCCTGCCTGCCACCCCTCCATGTGGCTCAGTGGCTTTTAGCATCCCTGGCCACCGCTGTCCCCACACAGGTGCCTGACTGAGGTGTGACAAAGCACGTACCTGCCCCGGGGAGGATGCCAGTACCGGGTACCCCCACACCCGGTACCAACCCGGGCACGACACCAACGCCAGGCGTCACTCCTGGCACTCCAGCAACGCCGGGCACCGCTCCTGGCACCGCTCCGACCCCAGCACCTGCAGAGAGATGGGGTGAGGCAGAGTGGGGATGATCCCTGTGTGATCCCCATACTCCTGTGGGTTGCCCGCCTCTGCAGCCCCCCAGCTCCCTCTGGACCAGCCTGTGCCACGCCGGAGCTCATGGGGAGACTCCAAGTGGCCCTGGGGCAGGCAGGGCTGCCTGCTGTGGGCTGAGCCACGAGTGATGGGCTTCTCCAGCCAACTCACCGATTTTGGCTGCCTTCGCTGCTGCCTTTGCTGCTGCGGCCGGACCTCCAACCCCTGAGCAGAGACACCAAGGAGAGGTCAGTGTCCCCAAGGGGGACCCTCTCCAGCAATGCCTGCCAGAGCCCATCCCTCCTGCCTTGTCTGCATCACCCAAGGGATGGCCATGAGTTGGTGGAAACCACCAAGGTCCTCCTCGCGCCTGTCACCAGATTTGTCCCCACAAAAGCCAGGCTGCCACCACCACCCACCTTCCTCCTCCTTACCTGGGACAATGCCGGGGGCCAGGCCACCCACTCCAGGAGCCAGGCCACCTACACCAGGAGCAAGACCACCGACGCCGGGAACTAGACCACCTACACCAGGAGCCAGGCCACCCACGCCAGGAGCCAGGCCACCTGCTCCTGCAAGGAGAGAGGGAAGGATTTGGGCTTCAGCTCAGGAGGAGAGGTGGTGGAAGAAGCTGGCTGGAAAGGCACAGAACATTGAGGTGGGTAGATGGATGGCTGGCTGGCTGGCTGGCTGGATGGATGGATGGATGGATGGAGAGATGAATGGATGATGAGGTGGATGAATGGATGGAGGAGCAGATGGATGGACAGATGAGAGGATAGATGGAGGCTGAGCTGGCTGGCTGGTGGTGTGGATAGCTGGGTAGAAGGGAAAGTGGATGGATTAATGTATGAGAAAGTGTGTGGATGGTGAACCTTGAACCCCTCATGCAGACCAGCTCTCTGGAGAGCACCTCCTGACATAACCAAGACCTTGTTCGACATACAGCCTTGTGGAGAGCTCATCCCTCACCCTGACCCACAGGCACCCTGCACAGTGCGGGGCCTCAGCCCTGATGCGAGGAGCAGCCTTGGGTGAGGAGATAGCAGGAGACAGAATGTGCAGGATAACCCTGGAGACACTCCAGCTTACCGTACTTGGCTGCTTTGGCAGCTGCTTTGGCAGCAGCGGCGGCCGCTGGACCTCCTAGAGGAGAGGGAGAGCATGAGGGGCAGTGATGGACTGTGGTGGCCACACCAGCACCCCACAGCCAGCATCACTGGGGACATCCCAAGCATCCCTTAGACACCATCTCACCTGGTATGGCTCCAACTCCACCAGGCACCAGACCAGGCACACCGAGTCCGGGCACACCGACTCCGGGCACGCGTCCTGCTCCTGCAGAGAGGTTCAAGGATGTGGCTGAGCAGGCAGGCTCCGCAGGCAGAGGACCCGCTGGCCTCCCTGCCATCCACAGCATCCGGGGTGCCCCCCATCTTGCCCATTTGCCAGCAACCCTCCTCCCTCCCTGGGGAAGGATGACGGTGACTTACCAAACGCCGCAGCTTTTGCTGCAGCCTTCGCTGCGGCTGCAGCTGCTGGGCCACCCACTGCAGGGACAGATGGGAGAGAGTCAGGGAACCAGTGAGGCCAGCACGGCCCCATCAGCTCATACCAGCCCATCTGCTCACCTCCAACACCGGGCACCACACCAGGAACCCCAGGCACGCCAGGAACCCCAGCCACGCCAGGCACGCCAGGGACACCAGCCACACCAGGAACACCAGGAACACCACCAATCCCAGGAACACCGACACCAGCTCCTGCAGGCAACAAGAGGGGAGAAGTTCACTCCTGTTGCAGCAACAATTGAAAGGTGGGATCTTGCCATAGCTCTGCTTTTGCTGTTGACCTGCAGTGAGGAGAGCACCCCACTGCTTCATCCCAGGAGACATGCACAGCAGTACAAGGGAGGAACTGGTCCCATGTCTCCCAAGAAGCCCCAGTGAGGATGGTAAATCTGCTGTTGTAAAAAAGAGGCTGGGAAGTCACCAGCAAACCCCAGAGAGGGAGAAGTTCCTGTCCTGGGGATGAAGCCAAGCCTGGATGCAGCAATTGGGAGCTGGGCTGGGAACATCCCATCCTTGGATGCTTCCTCATAATGAGCCATCACGAGTGAACCCCAGAGGACACCCGCCTGTCTGGATGCACCCTGAGTGCCATGGGTGGGGAGATTCAGCACAGGTCCCCGGGGAGCTGCTGGGGAGCCCCTTGCACCACGCAGCACCTACCATATTTAGCTGCCTTTGCTGCTGCCGCTGCTCCCGGCGTCACAACTCCTGGGGACAAGGGAGAGAGGCACCCTCAGCCACCAGCTCCTGCACCAACTGGAGAGCTGGGCAGTGGGGACAGGGCTCCTGGGAACAGTCACCTGGCACCCCGGGGACAGCTCCGACACCGGGCACGACGCCAGGAACACCAGGAACACCAGGAACACCTGGGATACCTGGGACACCTGGGACACCTGGGACACCTGGGACACCACCAATGCCAGGAACACCGACACCAGCTCCTGCAGGCAACAAGAGGGGAGAAGTTTGATCTCATTGCAGCAACAGTTGAAAGGTGGGACCTCATCATAGCTCTGGTCTTGTTATCAAGCCATGGTGAGGAGAACACCCCACAAGAGCATCCCAGAAGAGATGCACAATGGTACAAGAGAGGGACCGGTCCCGTGTCTCCCAGGAGGCCCCAGCAAGAATGGTAAATCTGCTGTTGTAAGAGAACCTGGGAAGTCATCAGCGCAGGGGACCATGATGATCCTCATCATCAGTGTGGGCTCCAGCTGGTTCACATCATGGGGACATCCAGCCTTGAAGCCAAAGAGGCCAGAGCGGAGAAGTGGCTGGTGGTCCCCAGTAGCTGCTGGGAAGTGCTGGGTGCTTCAGATGCTGGCCAGACTGGGAAGCTGCCCAGGGCAGTGACAGTCTTGACCCTCTGGCCCTCGTAAGGGACAAGCATCGGGGCACTTATGGAAGGGCTGAGTGCCAGAGAGGTTGTCCTCATGGCACCCTGCTTGGCAGGTGCCAGGCACCCCAGCACAGACCACACACTCACTAAATGTCACTGTCAAGTTTCTCCCTAAATCCCACCTTTCCCTGGGCACATGGTGGGATTTTTTTCTACATGATGTGGAAGAGAAGTGGAAGAAATGGCCAGCAATGGTTTAGCCCTCAAAGCAAAGCTGTCATTGAGCACGGCTGCTCCCAGGAGATTCCCGGGGCTCTGCAGCAATGATGCAGGAGAAGTTCTGTGACCTGGCCATGTAACCTCTGGCACTGCTTTTGGAGCAGCACATGGATCCCCAGCCCAGCGTGGAGCCTCAGGGCCACTTCTGCCTCCTCTGTGCCCAGGCTCCCAGCTTTCCTGCTGCTTGGCCATCTCCCTCATCTGCTCCAGGCTCATCCTCACTGGAGCTCCCTTGGGGGTAGTTGTGCCTGCTGGGCACCTGGGTCTTGACAGACCAAGATGGATGCACTTGCTGGATTGAACCATGTTTTTGGAAGGTGGTGACCTTGAGCAGGGGTCCCTTTGCCAGAGATCTCTGCCCACCTGGGCAGTGAGGCTGAGCCCACACGCACCAAATGCCGGGTCAGGTCTGCTGGTGGAAAAATGGATTTGGTACAAAACCCAAGAATTCAGATTAAGTCCAAAGACATGAGTTCAGTCTGACTTGTTCACCTGCATAAAGCAGGCTGTGGAAGCCCCAGAAAGGGAGAAGTTCCTGTCCTGGGAATGAAGCCAAGCCTGGATGCAGCAACTGGGAGCTGGGCTGGGAACATCCCATCCTTGGATGCTTCCCCATAATGAGCCATAAGGAGTGAACTGCCTGTCTGGATGCACCCTGAGTGCCATGGGTGGGGAGATTCAGCACAGGTCCCCGGGGAGCTGCTGGGGAGCCCCTTGCACCACGCAGCACCTACCATATTTAGCTGCCTTTGCTGCTGCCGCTGCTCCCGGCGTCACAACTCCTGGGGACAAGGGAGAGAGGCACCCTCAGCCACCAGCTCCTGCACCAACTGGAGAGCTGGGCAGTGGGGACAGGGCTCCTGGGAACAGTCACCTGGCACCCCGGGGACAGCTCCAACACCGGGCGCCAAGCCGGGGACAACTCCTACGCCGGGCACGACGCCTGGGACGCCGCCAACCCCGGGCAGCACCCCTGCCTTCGCTGCTGCCTTCGCCGCTGCTGCTGCCGCTGCCGGGCCTCCAACTGCCAGGGTAGCAGGAGAGAGTCAGGCATGCAGGATGGACAGACATGAGCCTTCCCAGGCCCCAGGGCCAAGCCCCACCATCACCTCACCTCCAGCTCCTGGAACAACGCCAGCACCGGGTACCAATCCACCAACTCCTGGGATGGCACCAGCCCCGGGCAGGACACCAGCTCCTGCCGCAGGGGAGAAGGGGACCTTCAGCTTGATGATGCTGGGACACAACCAGCATCCCCCAGCCTGGGAGGGAGGGAGGGAGGGAGGGAGCAGCTGCCCCACTGGGAGGAAGGGTGATGGATGTGCCCATGGAGAGCAACTCACCATATTTTGCCGCTGCTTTAGCTGCTGCCGCCTGTGCTCCAACTCCTGGGGAAGACCATGGGCAACTGCTGACGTCCTGAGGCCATTCCCACCTCAGCTCCCCCATCCCACAGGGACTCTGGGGACCGGCCCCTCCTGTCAGCATCCATCCCCCCTCTCTTCGGGAGGTGATGCACCCCTCCAGGCTGTCCATGGGGTGGCATTGCTACCCTGGGGCTGCCAGGCAGCTGGGAAGTGCCCAAGGACCAGCAAAATGACTGGGCTGCCCAGTCCCCCCACCATGCCCATGCCTGTTCCCCCCCATCCTGGGGCTGCCTGGCAAGGGAGCGTACCTGTCCCGGTGGGGTACCCTGCCTTTCCTCCTGCCCCGATGCCAGCTCCTATACCGCCGGGCCCGAAGCCTGCAATCACAAACAGAAAGGCAAAGCCAGGTCAGGAGCTGGCTGTAGGAAGGGGAATGAGGCAGATGGAGCCTTGGCCCAGAGGATCTCTCCTTCCCTGGTGTTGAGGGATGTGGAGGGTGATGCCAGAGCCAGCTCCCCCCCAGCTGAGAGTCGAGACACCAGTTCAAACATCCCTGCTTGGAGCTGGCAGCGGCTCAGGACGTGTCCTAGCAGAGAGCCAGCCGAGCAGCCGGCCACTGCCGGTGCCGCGGCATGCCTGCAGATTCACGGCTCCTGGCCCTGTGGCGCGGGATGCCAGGAGAGCCGGGATGCTCCCAGCTGGGTCCACAGGCATCCAGGCATTACGGCAGGACAAGTCATGGGTGCCCTGAGGGACCACCTCGCCCTGGGAGTGCGATGCCCCTCACACCACAAGACCACGGCAGCAGCCAGCAGAGCTGCGAGGAGCTACAACTGCGGAGTGAGGGCTACGAGCACTCACCGTAGGGCAGCTTACCAGTGCTGTAGGGCAATCCATAGCCACCTGGAGAGGAGAGAAGGTGGCGGGTTAGGACCTGGCTGCCGGTGGCCGTGGCCTCTCTGCCCCGCGGTGTAGCCCCTCTGTGCCAGCTGGCTATGCAGCACCAGCCCTTGGGGCTCTTTCCATCAGGATAGTGAATCCTCTGGGATACAACTCCCTGTGATGGATGCTCTTCTCCATCACCTCAGTAGCAGCAGCTCCAAAAAGAGCCACCCACTCTCAGCCCCACGTCGAGGGCTGTGGCACCTGGAGCTGGTTTTGCAAAAGCCTCCCGTGACCCGGCTTTGGTGGGGGGTCCCCCGGGAGCCCTGAGGCGAGAGCTGTACCCAGCTGCCTGCGCCATGGCCGGCTCCAAATGAAAGGTTTTAATTGGAATCAGGGCTTGGGAGCCTCTGCTGAAACATGACCTCCTTAGGAGGTCGGCATGAAGGGACGGGGAGGGATTATGAGCGGGAACATCATGGCCAGGGAAACATCTCCTTGCGAAAGTTCGTCCACTCGGGACAGCGCGGGGATGCCCATGATTCAGTGAGACCATGCACTTGGGAGCTGGCAGCACTGAGCTCCCATCACTGCTAGCAGCAGCCTGAGGAGGGGTGATGAGCTGCCACATCCCTGGTGGGGACACCACAAGCAGCACATAGGCTGAAGGGTGTCTCACACACCAAGCCCTTCAGCCCTAGAGGGTTGGAAGGTGGGCAGGGCAGAGACGTGGCTGCCTGCAGCCAGGACAGGATTGCTCATGGCAAAGTATCTCCCTGACCGTGGGACAACATCCCCTCCCGCCAGCCAGCATGTGGGGACCGGATTTCTCCCCATCCTGCCAGGCTGTCCCATTGTGTCCTACGCCAGCATGGTGTTGCTGGAAGGTGCAGATTTCCAGGCTGTGGTGGCCATGAGTTGTGATGGGTATCCCTTACCTTGGGGACCCTCCGTGCCCATCTCGGGGCACCTCATCAGCACCTCGCTCACCCTAAAGCTGCGAAAGCGTCCAGCACTGGGTGACACACATGGAGGTGACTCCAAGGGTCAAGATCCCAAGTGTTTGGGTCTCCAAGGGTTTCACTAGGTCCAAGCCCAGCTCCCCATCACCCCCTGCCAGATGTGTGCTGGGGCTGTGCACACCCATCCAACATGGGCATGGGGATGCCACCAGCACTGCCAGGGGGACTCAGGGCCAATAGGCACGCTGGCTGGCATGGAAAGAGCTTCATATAGACTGATTCCACCCCAGCATAGCCAGGCACTGGGGAGCAGTCCCCATATCTGTGGCATCAAGTTGGACCCTGATATCAGCCACGGCTTCAGGCTGAGCCTCCAGTGAGCCAGGTGGCCCCAGGGCCACCTCCTGAGTGGGCACAGTTAAAAGCAGTAGCTGGCTGGGGCATTTGGAGCAAATAAACCAAAAAAAGAGACTTTCCACTGAAAATGTTATTTTGCCCTCCTTATCCCTTCTTGACCTAGACGTACCATAGCCGGGACATAGCACAAGGGACGTGGGGCAGCTCCCGGGTTCATCCGCAGCATCAAAATGAGACCCTCGACAGCCAGCACGGTGTGTCCCTGCACTGCCAGCCCCAAGCCTTCAGAGGTGACAAACTGGCATTCCCCAGTGCCCCAAGAAGGACTGGAGGGCAGGCAGTACCCAGCAGCCGAAACCACAGCTGGGGACACTGTCCTGCTGGTCCCCACAAGAGACGAGATGCCTGACAGAGCTCCCTGGCCAAGGGGATGGGTGTTCTTCCCTAAGTTATTTAATGAAGGCTCCCCATAAAGTGGGTCACCAGCAGCAATGTCCTGTCTGGGCTGGGGGCCACTGGTGGGGCCGTCACGGGATGGAGCCAGGCACGGCTGTGCCATGTGCCGGCGGTTTGCTCTCCACACTGGGCACCCCATGAAAGGCGGTCTGGGGCCGGGTTGCGGCCGGGAGGCCAGACGGGATCCGATGGCGGTGGGGCCCAGTTGCCCTAACGAGCGTAACTCAGCCTCCGCAGGAGGAAGCTGGAGCAGGCCAAGTATTTCTGCCACTGTTTGCGGCAACGGGCCCCAATGGGGGAAGCCAGCAGAGCTGGTGCTGGAGTGGGACCTGCTCCCCACGCCAAGGCTTTCCTGCCTGCAGCAACTTGTTCTGGCAAGTGGAAAAATGCCCATGGATCTACTCGCTCCCCAGCATCCCAGGGATGCGGGTTCCTGCCCAGATCTGGCTGCCCTCCTCCTTGGGGATGCTCTTGGGACCAGTAAGCTGGCAGTGTGGCCCTTGGAGGGCACAGCACCTGATATTGGCTGCCTTGCACTGCTTGTCCTGCCGGGCATGGCTGGCTGGGGATGGGCAGAGCTGGCATCCAGCACAGGGCTGGGAGGTGGAGGTCCCCAGAGCAGCCCAGCCTTGGGAAAGGGTGCTGAGCATCCCCAAGCTTCCCTGAGCTGGGGCTGAGCCCCATCTGGGCATGTAGTGTAGAGGGAGGCCTGCCTGGAACTCCATCCCCACTGCCTGCCTGCTGTTGGTGGCCTTGGCTAGAGCTCCTCAAGCTGGGACATTTGGCCCATCGATGCCTGGCACAACCCCAAGAGCCACAGAAAGCAGACGGTCCCTCCAAAAGATGTGCCAGAAGGAGCTAGCAGGGACAGCCTGGGGTGCCCTGGCCCAAAGCACGTCCTCAGAACATGCTTTTTCCTACCTTACAATAGCCAGAGAGAGACACAGCATTGTCCTTGTGGGCTGGGGGCAAGACCAGCAGCAGTACTGAGGTAGCTGCCCACAGGGCTGCAATAGGCAAGGCTGCTGCTGGACTGTCCTGCCCAGCATCTCTTGCTCTGTCCTGCTGTCCCAGGGCCAGCACCAGCACTGCCAGGTCCAGGGGACCCAGGGGCACCACGGCTCAGCCCTGGGGAACGGCGGGTCCTTCTCCTGGCACTGCTGGGGGTCCTTCGCCCCTAGCCCTGTTGGCTGTGGCAGCTTACCTGGGAGCTTAGGAGCTTTGATGGGATACCCCAGAGGGACACCGGGCTGCTGACCTCCAAAACCTCCCAGTCCTGCAAAGCCAACAGCAGACTCTCACCTGGAGCCCGCGCCTAGGCTGCCACCAGTCCTTTCGAGAGGAGAGTGCCCCGGGGCACCCCAGGAGAGGAGAGTGGGTGGCTTGGGAAGCCTTGAGGCATCTTCTGGCATGGAGAGGCCATGACTGTGATGAACAGACTTGGGAAGGAAGAGAAGGACAGGCGAGAGAGACAGGACACTCACCAGGGATTCCTGCAAAGGCTCCTGCTCCTAAACAGAAACACAAAGGCACCCACATGAGCCTCAGAGCTGATCCTTTGGGTCCAAACTAGTCTGCTTGGGCTCAGCCAGAGGATGGCTTTGCTCACCCACACGCCCTGTGGGTCTGCGACCCCAAAGGATGGGCTGGAGCCAGGCCAAGCAGTGTGGGGATGACAGCAGAGCTGGAGCCCACTCTGGACCCGCCCTCCACCCTAGTGTCCCCAGGGGATAGAAGGGACCTACCTGGACCTTTTGGCTTGACTCCAGCACCAGTGGGTACTCCGGGCAGCACCCCTACACCAGGGAAGCGGACACCTGCATCAGAGACCAGAGGGGCCAGATGAGCATGGTGGGGCATCTTGGCATTGCTGGTATCCAAGACCCCCGCACCCAGCTCCCAAACTCTTGTCACTCATCCCTGGCTCAGCATTAACCCTCCCTGGGGGCTTGCTGGGACCCACCTGTGCCAGCCTCCCTGCACCCATGGTGTAGCCAAGCCCGAGCACTGCTCCCTGTCCTGGTGGTGTGCAGTGGCTTTGTGCAAGCTGGGGCTCTTTGGGGTGCAGGAGTGAGGGTCCTGCCCACTGAGCCCTGACCCTCCAGGAGCAACAGACAGCACTTTGGCCTTGCAGTCATTTGGGTTGGGTTTTGGGGATTTTTTTTGATTTGTGCTTTTTTTTCCCTTTTACAAATGTCTTCCATTATAACTCACGCGTTTCCAGACATGGAAAAGACATTCCTGACCAGCAACACACTTCTCCTTCTGACAATGTCGAAATATGTTGTTTTCACAAGTTTTCCTCCCCCAAATTACTTTGCAGTGAAGAATTCCTCTCTCTCCGCCACCACCTCCTCCCCCTCCTTCCCACGCCGCCTTTGGCTGGGCACACCGGCCCTGCCGTGCTCCGTGCCAGCTCCTCTCCCAGCGCTGATGCCGCCTGCTCCTGCAGAGCTTGGCAGGAGACCACCGGAGACGCCAGGGACCCCCATCTTTGGCATGGTGGAAATGTCACTACGGCTCCAGCAAAACGGTTTGGAAGCTGCAGGCAGCAGGGATGGGGCAGGCAGGGAGTTAGGCAGGCAGGAAGCCTTCTGCAGGGCAGGGTGGGCAGGGGAGGTGTGATAATGCCCAGGGTGCAGCTGGCCACAAGTCTACCAGCTCAAACTGGGGTGCTGGTATCGTGTTGGGGCCCCCTGGGAAGTTGGGGTGCTGCTGGTAGAGTGGAGATCCCTTCAGAGGTTGGAGTGCTGCTGCTAATGTGGGGAACCCTTTAGAGGCTGGGGTGCTGCTGATGGGGTGGGGACACCCAGCTCACCTGCGCCTGGGAGCACACCGCCCGGGAAAGCTCCAGGAATCCCAGCACCTGCCAGGCAAGAGAAAAGCAGGGATGAGCACCCACCCAGAACCGTTCCCCACCCTGGCCCCTGGCTTCGGGGCCGTGCACCTACCTGGTATTTTAGGGGGTTTCCCTGCCGCGCCAACCCCGGGCTGCACCCCGCCCGGTACCACCGCACCTGCAGGCAGCAGAGACCCCTGAGCCCCTGGCACCAGCTCCTGCCCACCCTGGCAGGCATGGGGACAAGTGTGTCCCAGGCTTGGCTAAGCTGGGGATGAGGAGTATTTCCTACCTGTGGAGACCCCGAGGCCACCAGGACCACCAACTCCACCCACGCCACCAATGCCAGCACCTGGGGGCATTGGGAAGAGGAGTACCAGTGTGAGAAGCCATCACTGGGCTATGGGTGGCTGGAGCAGTGTCAAAGGAAGGGACAAGCTGAGGATGGCTCTTGGGGGTTGAAGGGGCCACCCTGAGACTGTACCAGGGATGAGTCCCCAGACCTGGGCATGGAGACCAGGTAGCTTGGTGCTTTCCAATCCTGGGCAATCAGGTTTAGTTAATGCCCCTTTCCCAGCACACCAAGATGTGCCAGGGTCCCCCTGAATGGTGAAAGCAGCACGTCTTGCTTGCAGCCCTCCAGCTCCATGGGGAAAGCTCTCCTAAGCCAGGCTCCCAGTGGACACCGGGTGTCCCCAGGGGTTGCTCGAGCCCCTTGCATTGTTTCCTGGCTCAGCATCGCCCTAGACAACCCCCAGCACTCACCAGCTTTCGCAGCAGCCTTGAGCGCAGCAGCAGAGGCAGCACCTGGGAAGACACCTCCGGGGAAGGCAGCTCCAGGGAAGAGACCTGCAGCACCTGCAGTGAGGACAATAAACAGAGTGAACATCCCCAAAAAAAGGCCAGCAAGAAGGTGTCATGCCCTCCATGCTGGCTATGGTGGGTGCAGGGGGTGGTGAACCATGGGGAGCTGCATGGCAGTGCCAGGGGCTGGCGTTAGGCTGGGCAAGGCGGTGGTTAGGAGGTGCTGCCCTGTCCTACACCAGCTTCCCCCTGACACATGCTCCCATCCATATCCCACCCATCAGCTGTGCCAACACCACCCAGGGCCACCCTGTGGTGTCACCAGCTGCAGCAGATGCCAGGGTCCCCTGGCCTGTGCAAGCTGACTGGTGATGTGCAGGCACCATCCCTCTGCTCCAGACCCCGCAGGGACCCCAGGTCCTTCCTCGCCTATCACTGCTTGGGGTCATCCAGCCATGGTTGATGCCATGATATTGGGGGACCACAGGGCTGCCTGTTGGTGGTTGTGAGACCCTCAGGTCTGGGAAGGGTGCCCAGCCCAGATAGGATCCAGCAGGCAGGCTACAGAGAACACTTGATGGAGACAAGTCCCATCCTGTCCCCAAAGTGGGTCTCTGGGAACATCACCCTGGGGACAGTCCAGAGTGGGGGTGGCCAACGGTCTGTGCTCACCTGGCTGCAGGCCAAGTGGACCGAGTCCCCCAAGTCCTCCGACCCCTGGAAAGAGAAGTGGGCTGAGGTAGGGGGGTGACAGCCATGGCCAGAGGAGCAGGAGCATCCTCCTTGCACCATGGGATGGGAGCATGGCCAAGGGATGGGCACAGGGACAAACATTCCCGCCAGCATCCGGGTCCCTTATTCCGTCCCTTTCTGCCTTGCCTGCCGCCCACTGCACCAGGCCACGAGGGGACGGAGCCGAAATGTTTATGGCTGAGGAATGAGTCCCTCTGGCTCCGGCCAGCGTTGCCTTCCAACATCTGGGGCTCATCAGCCCTCGCTCCCTCCAGGCGCAAATTCCAGTGCCTTTGGCTCAGGGTGCGGACACCGCTCCGGCTGGGGCTTCGCGGCCGCCTCGCGTTTGGTTTTAATTACGCCTAAATAAAGGGCCTTGTTTTTCTTTCCACGAGCTGAAATCTGAGTAAACGGAGGTTGCCGGCCCCCGCCTCGGGCTGACGCTCCCGCTGTGCAGACAGGCCGGCTCGGGGGGCCGGGGGGTGCAGTGTGCCCCTCTGCCCTGGGGCACAGCGGGTACCCCCGGGGTGGGCAGGAAGGGGAGACCCAGGTCTCCACCTAAAAGAACATCTCTCATGGGCCTCGATGGGCACCGGGCACCTCCATTGGCACCGGATGTGCCCCCTGCACTTTTGGTCCCTGCTGCCCCAGCACCATCATGCCCCAGGCTCGGTGCCCTTGGGCTGGGCATCCTCCTGGCAGCATCTCCCCTCTCTCCTGGTGATGCTCACTCTCAACCCCTCACCTTTAAAGGTCCCTTCCGACCCAAACCATTCTATGATTATATTATTTCTAGGCCAGACAAACCCCAGCACAGGCTGCAGGAGCCCCAGCAAAAGCTGCTCAGCCATGAACCCAGGCAGGCAGAGGTGCTGCCAGCTTCCCGCGGGCACCAGCCCCAGGCTGGGCTGAGCAAGCAATAACCAGCTTTGCATCTTCCCAAGGAGCTTTGGCGCAGGTTTGCAGGCAGCAAGCACCCCAAAAAGGGGATCCATGGGGGCCGGAGGGGAGAGGGCAGTGTGCCAAAGCAGGCAACGTAGGAGGAAGGCTCCCATGTGGCTATGAGGGCTTGGTGGGGGTTAGTGTGGCAGGGCAGAAAGTGCTGGCCGCTGCATGCCTTGGCCATGGGGATCTCCAAGGTGGGGCTGTCCCGTTGGCCACATGGGAGAAACATGAGGGCAACAGGGGCTGGGAAAAATCCTGGCCACGGACACAGCCAGAGATGGCGAGAGAACTGGGGAAAAGCTTCTTACCTGGTTTGAGAGGTTTTACTCCAGCCCCGAGTCCTAAGGGAGAGCGAGTGGAGAGGGGTCAGAGCCATCCTCCCTCTGCGCATTCCCCAAGGGGGACACACCGTGTGGGATGGGACCGGCCTTGGGGCAGACCACTGCCCACCCAAGGGCAGCTCTGCTGGGGGTGCTGCCCCGTCCCTGTCCCTGTCTCCATCCCAGCACACCCTGAGCAAAGGGGTCCCAGCACTCACCTGCTCCCAAACCTCCAACTCCAGCACCTGCGAGCAACAGCACTGTCTTAGCACCTATCCCTGTGAGCACCCACCACCCACCCACCCATGCCAGGCTTCCAGGGGTCCACAAAGAGGCAGAGAGGGGTCAGAAGGGTACAAGGGGATGGGGCATCCACCCTGGGATGTCCAGATTTTGGCTGAAACCCTGGGGACAGGTTGTGACCTCCAAGCACCTCATGCGGCCAGGGCTGGGCAAGGTGTAGGTGCCAGCCCTGGGCTAGTGACCCCCAGCATTAGCCTGGCACTGCCACCCAATCCTATCCCCACACCGTGGGGCTGGTGGGACAGCCACCTGGGCTGAGTGGCCAGACAGGGTGTCCCCATGTCCCCTGATCCCAGCTGACAGGTCCCCAGCCTTCCATGCTGGCTCAGAGGCACCTAGGGATCCCCCAGGAACCTACCCCATTCGCAGGGTCATGCTCCCCCCAACAATGCCTGGATCGCCTTACCTGGGAAAAAGCCTCCTCCTGGGACTCCCACTCCCGGGATAGCACCAGGGACCCCTGCAGAAGAGGAGACTCTCGTTAAAATCTCCCCAGGGATCCAAGTGTATCCGGTGGGTCGGAGTGGGGGGCACTTCCTGGGATGAGAAGCTGCTCCCTGCAGAGGGGTGGGATGCAGAGCCCTGGGGTGGTGGCCCAAGGGCAGGTTCCTGCCTTTCCTTGCACACCTCAGTTTCTCCATCATGACAGTGGAGATGGGGCTTGGGTATGCCCCAGCCAGGAGCCGAGGAGGGCATCTTGCTGGAGGTGTCAGCAGGAATTGGTGCTGCATGGCAGGGAGGGAGGAACACGGGGCTGGCACAGAGCAGGGCTGGCTTTTGTCCATCTCTGCTTCCCAAAACCTGTCCTGTGCCATAGCCAGCACCGTCTCCATCACCGCCAGCTTCACATGGCTTTGGGAGGATGGGTCCAGGCATGGTCAGCCATGGGGGGGTGAGGTTGTCTCAGTTCAGCCATGCTGGTCCCAGCCAAGCCTAAGTACACTTGGCTGTGGCTGCCCCTTGCCCACACTGCCTGCTGAGCTGCCAGGGGGAAAAGCCAGCTCAGGCCAGCAGCACTGGGATGTTGGACTGGTGGAACAGTGCTGAGACCCACTGAAACCACCTGTGCCCCTCTGCCTGTCTCTGCGAAGCTGAGATAAGCACCCAAGTCCCACTGCTTTCTAGGGCATCTGGAGCTCATGCTAAGAGGTTGCTCAAACACCACAGCAACATTTTTTGTCTGATTTGTACCGTGGCAAAGGTCTATCTCCTGCAGAACTGGGGGCTGCCACTCCCTGGTCCCCCCTGCTCCATCAGGGCCATGGATGGGGTGGAAGCTTGGAGGCGGGCTGGCTGCACAAGGAGGTGGCCATGTAGAGATGCTCCACTTTTGGCTGGAGTATGTTTTTGGCACGGGAGTTGGGGGTGTTGCCATGGGGTTTGCAGTGGGATTTGCAGGAGGGCTGGCAGGGCTTGCAGTGGGACTAGCAGGAGGATCTGGGTGGAGGCAAGCGGCAGGGCTGCTGGGGCCAGCATCCCTGTGGCAAGCTGCACCCAGCTTTCCTGCCTGCTCTGAGCAGAGGGGGTGGAGTTCAGGGTGGACAGTCACTAGGGACCCTATGGTGGCACACCTGGGACCTGAGGACCTGCTCTGAGTCTGCACTGGTTTCCCCAGCATCCTGGCCTGGGTAGGGGGACCCAGCACCCCCAGGAGCTGGGTGCATGCAGTGGGACAGCCCTGGCAATCCCCACCACACACTACATGGTGTCCAGGGGCTGGCCAGGGAAGCCAGCACAGGCAGCTGCCAGGCAGGTGGCAGAGGGCTGGGACACCATGGCGGGGGGACACATACAGTGCTGCACAGCTCTTCTCCATCTCAGATGTGGTGCAAACTCTGGGGGTCTCCCCTTGTTGTGCCCCGTAGCACTCTGCTTTGCCCCAGCAGCTGCCTGCTGCAACGTGGCAGGGAAAAGGCTGGCCCCTGGGCCCTGCTTATGTGTCCCCCACCACCCCAGGCACCTGGCATGGACCTCCAGCCACCCAGCCTGGGCGCAGGGATGCCCTCACACCTGTGCCAGTTCACACATGAGGGCAAGAGCATCAGGCTGTGTGTGCACAGAAGATGTCAGGACACACGCACGGGCAGGACACAAGCCTATCAGGATGCACGCGCAGGTGGAGGACCCATGCCAGGACCCATCACACAGTCCCCATGTGCCCCAGCAATGCCAAAGAGAGAGGCTCAGCCCTGTGCCCCCCAAAACCACCTCCCAGTAGGGTCAGGGGCCAAATCCAGCCCCTGGAGCAGCTGATGTCCCTTGGAGCGGAGGGGACATGGACTTGGCCATCCCTCCGGCCGGCCGGCTCACCCTCTGGCACTGCACAGTCCGGCACGGCTGCCGGCCAGGGGTTTACGGAGCGGCTCCTTTTCCCGGCACATTCCCCCGCCCACCCCCCTCAGCTTGGAAAAACAAATCCCAACTTCTTGCCTGTTTCCAAACAAACTCCCAGCAGCCACACATGGCCAGTCCTCCCCCACCCACCCTGCTGGGAGCAAGAGCTCGCTGCACAGCCAGGATTCAGCTGGGGACCCACATGCCCATGCCCAGCGACCGTCCCTCACCAAGCAGGAGGGTCTCTGCTGTGCTCAGCCCCTCTGGTGATGCCCAGCCTCAGCCCCCCGCATCCAGGCAAGGTCCGGGTGCTGGGGTGATGCCAGACAACCCGAGGGCCCAGGCTGAGCTCCCCTACCCCTCTGTACCCCTGTGCCAGTGCTGCCTGGCAGAGATCCTCGGGGAAGCTGGGGGAAGGCAAGGTGGTTCACAGCCTTCCTGGCGTGCTTGGAGACCCTAGAAAGGTCCATGTGACACCTGCCCACAGCCACAGCTGCCATACTCAGACCTTCATCATTGTCACCTTCATGGGTGTTGTTGACCCAACAGTGCCCCCTCCCCAGGCATCCACCAGACACCATCCCAGGTCCAAGGCACTGGCCCATAGCCCAGCTCAGGGTCTACTCCTCAGTGTGGGCACTGCCAGAGGGCACAGGGCTCTCTGACCCTCTCGGCTCTCTGGCTGAGGACCAGCCTCAAGCAGCCCATTCAGCCCAGCATCCCCAGTCCCCGCCACCAGCAGCACCACCGCGGTTCAGGTGCTGACAGCAGCCCATGTGCTTGGCACCTGCTGCACTGTGGGCTCCCTGAGGTCACCTTGGGCTACAGCAATCACTCTGTGGCCAGTCTCTGTCCTTCCCACAAGATCAGGAGCCCATAGCCCGGCTCAGGGTCTGCTCCCCAGTGTAGCCTGTTCCTCTTTGGCCTCTCCATCGCACATTCCCTTGGCACATCAGGGAAGGGGAAACTGAGGCACCAGCCTCCCAGCACTGAAGGAGCTCTGTGCTGCCTCTGCCTCTGGTCCGAGTCTGACAGGACCCTGGGAAGGGGGATTTCTCCTATCTCCCAGCTTCTCTCCTGGGCAGTGGTTGGCTGTAAGCCTGCAGAGCATGAGCCTGGCCCCCAGCACTCCAGCACCCACCCCAGGGATGTCTTCTTAAGCCATCTGTGGTGGGGTTTGACCCTGAAGGTGCTCAGGAACTGGTGTGGAGCCTTGTTTGTAGAAACTGGACTTTTTCTTCCCTAGTTCTGTCCCACGGGTCACTATTTGCAGTATCTGCACTATTCCATTGTGCCTTTTCAGACTGACCACTGTTTGTATCGTTTGCACCATTTCTGTCTGCACCATTTCCACCTGCACCACTGCTGGCAGCTTTCTTCGCAAGCCAGAAATCCAGATGTTTTCTCTATTCAACGGCTTTCAAGACCAAGACCAGGCTGGAGAATCCACCACAGGACACAAGCTCACACCCTCGTACCTTGCTGCCCTCCCTGCACCCATGGGCGACGGCTCCCAGAGGAGGCTCATTTATTTCCCCTTTTCCCTCACTCCACTGTTTTCTTTTTCTTGGGAGAATCAGTTTTGGAAACATGCAGTCTCCAAGCAGCAACTTCGAGGCTGCATTGCATCCCAGCCCAAGCTCGCTGGTAGCAGCTCAGGGAGGAGCAGGGGGGGCTCCAGGGAGCCTGGCTCCCCTCCAGCCCCCTCCGAGGCTTCAGCTTTCATCTCTGAGCACTGGCAGACAAGCTGCACCCTGCAAGTTGTTTGTGGAGGGAGCAGCTCCGGGCAGGCTGGTGCCTCGGGGAGGTGCCTGGCTGGGAAAGGGAGATGCCATCCCAGCCCCATAACTGCCACTACTGGCCCTGGGGCACCCAGGGGACTCTGGGTGTCTTCAGAGCATCTCCACGATGCCAGCACACCCAGTGCCAGCCTCTCTGCACCCACCTGAGCTGTCTCCCGTGGTCCCAGAGCCTGTAGGGCTAGGAACCCCCTGCGGGGTCCCACTTGTCCCCCTGAGGGTGTTGCTCTTGGGGATCCCCTGTGCTCCAGCACAGGAAACACTGAGGGATGAATGGAAGCACTGAGGGATGGATGGAAGCACTGACGACTGATGCCCTGCTCCTAACACTGGACATGCTGCACTTGACACCTTTTAGGGAAACATCCAGTGACTTCCCCACTCAGCATCCTGGATCTGGCCATGCACATCCCCACGGTGCCCAATCCTGCTCCCCTGGCGGGTGCAGAGCATCAGGAGCTGGTCCTGACCTGCTGCTGGTGCTTCCTGAGTACCACCAGCTGCTGAAACCCGGGGCTCAGCCCCTTGGCACTGCTCTGAGGGGGACAATCTGTGTGCAGGGGGGCTCCCCCCTTCCCTCCTAGACCCCAGGATCTCTCAAGGGTCCCTTTCCTGCCAGGCTGGTTCAGAGCTGCACTTGCAGTGGGTGCTTTGGAGGATGCTGCCCTGAGCTCTCTCCAGGTTGGGTGCCCCCCACAGCTCAGTCCCCAAGGCCTGGTAGGGCAAGGAGCATGGCTGAGCCTGCCCAGCGCCACGCGCCATGCCAAGCTGTAGAGACACTGGTCGTTCCTCTATGGGGAAGTGTTTTTTGGTGTCCCCATCAGCACTGGGACCATCTCCAAGGCCAGGGCCACCTCCTCTGTGACCTGCTTTCCAAATCAGCAAACACCACCGGAGACTGAGCCAGGGACTGGAGCAGGGCCAACAGCCCCAGACTGCTCAGAAACTGCTACAGAATCTTGCCCAGGGGCCAAAATCCTCCTGAGACTGGCCCAGCCGGCACTGGGGAACAAAGCCACCATGGGTCAGCAAGCCAGTGCAGAGCATCACTTCTGGAGATGGAGAGTGCCCACAACTGAGCTGCATCACATCAAGCACCTTGACCCTGAGCTGCAGCTGCCCACAATCAGGCACTGACAGCAGCTCGGCTCTGCAGGCAGCTGCCTGGCACCACTCTGGGGTCATGCTGCATGTGCAGCCGGGGGCAGAGCAGCCCGTGGTTGAGGTCCCAAGGAGCCCACCACACAGGAGCAGGGCCAGGAGCTGCAGGACACTGGTAGATGGAGCTGCTGGCTGCAGAGCCCCATGGGCTCTGCACTGGGCAAGGGGTGGCCCAGCCTGCAGCTGCCTGGTGCCACATGCAGCCCAGGCACTGCCCTCCTCTGCCCATGGGATCCTACCCTCTCCCCTCCTCTGGTCCTCAATCCTCTGTGGCCAAGAAGCTTCACGCCACAGCTCTGGCACCAACCCTATCATTGATGGTGGCTCTGCCCATCACACCACACGGGGCAACCACCGCCTGGCTCTCTAGTGGTGGCTGTCCCATCCCTGACCACGCTGTGCCCACTTTTGCCCAGTTTGGCCATCACAGCAGGCTATAAGTCTTTGTTCAGAGCTGCTCTCCCCACCTCGGTGCATGCTCATGGCCTGACCACGAGACGCGAGCAGACACCTGCTGCTCTGGCAGCTCCGGCATCATCACACGGAGCCATGGGACGAGCCCCGCCGCGCTGGCTTTCGCTCTGCACCCTGGCAGCAGGCGTGCTGGGTGAGCATGTGCTGGGGTGTCACCAGCCATGAGCCGTGACCTGTGCCATGTGCTGGTGGAGGGACCCTACGCTGGTGGCACCAGGAGGACAGTGCAGGGGCCACCCCAGGAACCCAGGGCCTGCGGTTCGGGTGGGTTGAGCCGCTCTGCAGCTGCACCAGCCCGGTGGGCTGTGTCACGGCCACACGCGGTGCAGCAGCTCGCACACATGGACTGCGGGACGCACGCCCACTCACCCAACCCGCTGCCCCTCCAGCTCACACCGCCATCGCACCAGGGGGACGGGTGCCAGCTCTCCTGGCACCTCGCACTTCAAAGCCCCACGGGAGCTTGGTGGCCACCCCCGGCTGCCCTGCCCTGTCCCCAAGCTTCTCATGTCCCTAAACATCTGATGTCCCCAAACCTCTGATGTTCCAAGCCCCTTGTGTCCCCAAGCCCCCCATGTCCCTGAGCCTCTCATCAGGAGGCAGCAGCTCGCAGGCACCCCCGGACAAGTGCTTGGCTCCTGATGCCATTCCCTGGCTGCCCTGTGTCACCTCCCTCGGGGACATCCCGCCCCACCCGGGCACGGCACATGCCACCCACCGGCCTGGGGGGCAAAGAGCCCTGCGGGGAGGAGGCACCCAAGGGAGGGCTGCCCTCCCACCCTCGGCCGTGTCCCCCCCAGGCAGGGCAGGGGGGCTGCCTGTCCCTGCTCCGGGACACGGAGCCGGAGCAGGCGTGGGGCTGGCTGGGGAAAGGAGCGGGGGGGTGCAGAAGCCGAGCCCCGGTGCCCGGGGAGGGTCCCTGCAGAGCCGGGGGAAAGCGCTGGCCGGGGGCGAGGGGAAGGAGCCTTTTCTTTCCTTACCTCCTTGCTGAGAAGCCGGGAGGATGGAGAAGAGGAGGAGGAGGACTCCGGGGAGGAGGGGTGCAGCTGCCCGCCTTGCCATCTCTTGAAGCAATGCCCCCGTGCTCCCGCAGGCAGAGTGTTTTATCCCAGAGCTGCTTAATTGTTGCTCCCAAGGATGCGAGGGGAAGGGGAGGGGGGTTTGGAAGGAGGGAGGGGAAAAGGAGAGGGAGAAGGGGGGAGAGAGGCGCAGGACACTACGTCATGAGGAAAGGGCAAACACACACAAGCCTCTCCAGCCGATTGGGCTGGCTGGTTGGCTATTTTTTAATTTTCTTCTTTTTTTTTCCCCTTTTCACTTTTTTTTTTTTTTTTTTTTTTTTAATCCCTCTCCCTCG
>JAVSBS010000817.1:0-24383 GCA_033124195.1 Coracias cyanogaster | reverse complement strand
GGGGCCAGTTCTGGTTCTTCGGGGTGCGACTCACGCATGCAACGTGCTCCGCTCCGTCTGTTTGTCCACACGGTATCGCTTATTTTGCACATTGCTCTTCTCACTGTTGTCATTGCTGTTGTTACTGCAATAGTTTCTTATGTGTCACTGTATTAAACTCTCCTTATCTCAACTCAAAAAGCATTCTCAGGCAATCCTGACTTCTCCCTTTGTCCAGGTCGGGCAGTGGCAGCAGCCACATGGCTCAGCTGCCAGCAGGGACTGAACCACCGCAGCTTTAGTAAACCACCACAGCAGCCAGGATACAGTTGGCTTTCTGGGCTGCACTGGTACATTGGTGGCTCATGTTGAGCTTTTCATCAACCAGCATTCCCAAGTCTTTCTCCTCAGGGCTGCTCTCTAACACATCTATATAAGGATCAGGTCTATAGCCTTGAACCTTCGTCGTACTTAGGAACACAGGGCATAAGCAGACATGGTTTGGGGGACCTCACACAAGTGGTTTACAAATTCAGTGCAAAGCAGTGTGGGTTGATTTAAATCACCACTTCAAGTATTAGTTCTATCCCAATCATTTATCAAAAAGGTTGATACAGATAAGAGTGTCAGACAGTTCAAGAATTCCCATTCCAAACTTTTCAGTAATTTCTTATTAAAATTCAAGGTTAGCTTTAACTTGATTCTTGGCATGAGGTATAACAACAAAATCTATCAGTATAGTGCTGTGAACTACTTAGGAATGAATTTTTTTACTAGTTATCTCAAAATGAATTCCTAGTCTTGTTAACACTTGCTCCAGATCTTTTACATTAGATTTAATTAGTGACAATGCAAGTTATTCCAAAACATATATACAACAGAATCCTTGCCTTGCTACTAGTATTTTAGAAACCATTAAGTGATAGAAGCTTAGACCAGTGGAGATGCTTTGTTTCTCTCTTGTAGATATTGTCCTGCGGCCTTTCAACACTACCTGAACAGGCATAAAATAGGATATATTTTTTAAAGTATATATTTAGATTTCAAACCGGTTCATTAAATGTAATCACATGATTCAAGAGAAGAACTGGTGATTTCTGAGGAAATTTTTCTTAAAAGAAAAGATTATCAAAACCCAAGCTCCCTATCATTTTTAATAAGAAAGTTTCTGTCCAACCCAGAAAGAAAGAAAGTATCCATATTCTCAAAGCTGAGTTTCAAGTCACTAGCATGAAAGTGTATGACACAGCAGGAGTTTAGAAACAGATCCTGCTCAGTGCAAGAAAGTTTATACTCTGGTGCACTGGTTATTTCTTGATGGTTCTTACATGAAGGGTGTGATGTTTTTTGTTTTTGAAAAGTCTTGGCTTTGCCTCGAAGTACATACATATGCATATATATTTCATAAACTGGACTTTTGTCCAGTTCCACTCAGAGGGATCATATTGTGATATTGGAGGAAAATGGATAACTTGTATCCAGAATTCCTCGCTTTTGATCATAATGGACATATTTTTATTTAGTTCACACAAGGCAATGTAACATGCCAACACTTAACAGCAGGAAAAAGCTTTCAGTAACTGAATGGTTGCTTTTCTTTATTTTTAATTTTATTTTTTGTTATTTTTATTTTTAAGAATGTCTCAGAAGTGATCTGATGAAAACAATTCAAATTAACTTTATACAGTATTTTTTTAAACTAATGTCTTTTATTAAAAAAATAAATGAGTGGAAACTTTTCATGCTGCTGGATGTGTGGGAAAGGTTTTAGGACAGGGTCAGACTTAAGGTTTCTAATTTCCTTCATTATTATTTCTGGACATCTAATTTAAAAAGTAAAATATGATCCATTTTTAAAGACCCTGGTTGTTTTGCCTGAGAAATTATCGTGCAGTAGAGTTTCTGTGTGTTTACTTTATGATTTATTACATAATTGAAAGTTAAGTTTTTAAATTATTTGCTTGGCCTGATGCAAGCTTATTAACATTCCCCAGTGCCAGAAGTGGAGCATGGACCTCGCATGCAGCCCCAGAGAGCCCTCTGTGTGGCTGCTTCTGCTGATGGGAATCTGGCATATGCTCCTCCTGCACCTGCTGCTTTGCTTCAGGGACATGTTGTTGCTTTCATATCATCTGCTCCTGATCTGTTTTCAACATCTGCCAGGAGCCCAGGGACACATGTGAGCATTTCTGTAGTAGAATGGAAGCAAATACATTTTTTTTCACGTAAAAATTGTGCCCATGCACAAGGGTTATAAAGTACCATAATCTGTGTTACCATAAGCAGATCCTTCTTGGGAGGACTTTGAAATCAGATCTGGACTGGCATCAGGGCCTTATTAGCTGGAGTTTTTCCACTGATCCTCATGGCTTCTGAATGAGGCCCCATCAAAGAAACTGGCATACGTTCAAACGGTCTCTGATGAATAACAAAGGCATTTCCAAGGCAGCTGCTACTGTTCACGTGCAATCTTGTCTGAATCAAGAGAGTAGCTCCTCTGGAGACAAGTCTATAAAAGAGAAGAAAGATAAGGAATGAGGTGGGGAAACACAGTTTGATAGTAGCACAACTGATACAACCAAAATTTAAGAACTACCACCAAATCGTTTGAACTTCACCAAAAGTAAATGCAAGCTGTCACTTTTCCTTTTTTTTTGGTTTTAGTTCTTGCTGTTATCTATAAGGGTGCAGGTTAAAACTCAAACTTAGTACTGTCCCCCTGTCCCTTCAGCCCTGCCACTTCCCAGCATATATGCACTATCCTGGTGCTGATGGTAGAAAATAAAAAAACTAGTGATAGCAATATGTGTTCTCTCTGCATGGCATAGTCATGAGTATCTTACTTTGAACTGATTTATTATAGAAGTTGTGAAAAAGCCCTTTTGGAGGGACCTATTAGCATGCTGAATCAAAAATTATTCTGAAAGTCAGACATTAAACACTCTGCACAATGGTATAGGCAGCTGTTGCTGCTTTATGTCAAAGGAAAGTGCTTAGTGAAGGTCCTCTCAAGTCCACCCTCATACTACTCCATGACAAGCCAGAGAAGAGTGTGATAAAGCACTAATGTTTTCATCTACCAACGTAAAACACTTTTCATAGAATATTTTTCTCAGGACTTTTTTCTTTCTGATTAAAACTCCTCCTAAAAAGCAGTAGGGAATGCCTTTCACACAAAGACCAGTTAGAGAAATTAAATCAATCTTTGTAATGCACACCACAGAAATTATCATGCTGTGAGTAACTGCACATTCCATTGCATGCCATCAGAGTATTGTGGGATTAGAAAACATTCAGGAAAAGGTCATTTTCCCCTCAAAATTATTGAAGCCAATATTACAACTGATTCTACCTGGGCTTCTGAGAGGAAGAGAGAATAGCCATCTATTTATCTATCTGTGATAACAGGTATGCTCTGTTTAAATAGAAAACCTGTGCTCTCCTCGCTGCTTGCTTGACGTGAAATCTGTGTAGGCTTTTAAAGAACAGAAGACTCCTAGGAACAGCATGGGTTGAGTTTATTTTAACTATGGGATGATTGCTTGTAGCACTCAATTTTAAACTGAGTAGAAATCAAATGAAGTCTAATGCCATATCTTTGTTCTCAATATAATCAAACAGCTGTCAATACAATAACCATGGGATTTTGTACATTTTTGTGTGTATGTATACACATTGCACATATTTTATATACACCAAAAATCATTGTGTGCAAGTGCAAATGATTCACTAGGAGTTACAATCCCTTCTATGAAAAATCCAGTATGTTTCACAGAAATGAAATGCCTGATGATGAACATTTAACTAGTATGAGAGATATAACGGTACATGGCAATGGTGAAAAGATTAATAATAATAAAATTTTACTTAAGAAAGTAATGATATGCTTTAGTCCAGGAGATCCTGGATTTTCTCCCTCCATGTGTTACCGCCAGCAGCAGTGACATAGATCACTTGTAGCAACATCCAAGGCAGTAGCAACAAAATGGGCTTGTCAGAATGCAATCTGCAGTGGAACCTTGGAAGATGTGTTAGAATGTGCTCTTGGTGCACATGGCAGGAATCCAGCTTATAGTTGTAGTGGTGCCCTAAAAAACTTCCTTAAATGATATCTCATAAATTTTATCCACGCAAGGATTAAATCTATTCTAGTTCTTATCTAACATGCAATACGCAAAACAATCTCAGGCAGGCCTATGTGTTGCTGGGATGATACCTAACAGAAAGCAATGTACAAACGTAGTATCTAGCATTAAAATATGAAAGAAATGAGCACAGATCTCTGGAGTTGTGAAACTTCAGCCGTTCTCTTCTCCTGTGCAAAAGCTTTTCTCTCTTATATTTGCAGGACTTCTGAATTCCAAGATAATGATTCCAGAAAATCAGTGCCTCATTGTTGGAAACAGCTCTGTGTACTGCCACAGGAATATTCTCTTTTGTTCCATCATTTTCTCTTATGCATACACAGGCATACAGGTCAGTTTTACAAGAGCTAAGAGGTTACAGTACCCTTTTACACAGAGCCAAGTCTAGGTAAATTTGAACAAATAATCCTGTCTAACATTGACTTCTCACTTACTACCTTTGCAGGGAAGAGGTGTCATGCATAGTCACTAGACACTGTCTTTAAACGTCCTTTGGCGTTTTAAAATATGCTAAAATCCCTCTGCAGATAGGTTACAGCCTTTAAAGCAGTTATTGGGGAAGATACACAAGGCTTTTTCTGTGCTCAGCCACATCCTTACTTCTGGCTGGCCTAAAGACCAGCATTGTGAAAAGGAATGTCATGCAAGAAAGTTTGAAAACAGCTAGGAGGAGCACAGCATTCCAAGCTGAATATCTCCAAAAATACCTCTAGAACAGCTTAGCACAAGTGAGAGTTAAAAGAATGAGCAAAGAGGAGAGTGATTGGCTGAAAGAGGTTTTCCAGACAATTAGGAGAAATATAACAGTGTTTGTTTGTTTTCCAAAGAAAAATCCCACACAGTATCTGAAAGCCAGACACCCTCGTAAAGGCACCCACATAAATCACTCTCCTTCTCTCTCCCTGTGTCTGCATGGTGATCCCTGCCCAGAGCAACAGACAACTCCTCTTCTCCTCCTGTACAGGCCTCTGAGATGCGTCTCTGCTCAAGCTATTGGTCTGCAGTGATTCATCCCAGGATGTGAACCAGGAAAAGCAGGCTAAACTGTCTCTCCTGCTATGAGGGAGGGGAAAAAACTGACCCACGTGTTCCCAAAGCATGTATGTGTCTCATTCTCTCTGAAAGGGAGAAATAACTGCAGGGCTGGATTTCTGGGTTTCAGAAGACCACAGAATTTTAAACGTTAGGGATGTTTTCAATGAACACTGTAGATGTTTGGCTCATAACGTTGCTCAGATTATGCATTTCAGTGTGCATACTGGAGAAATCTGTCTCCACAACATATGTCAGCAACGTGAGCAACCATCTCAGTGCTAGAACAACATGAAATCTGCTGCTCTGCCATCGCCTTGCTGCTGGCACCCATGAGTCTCATTTGCCTTAAGTCACCAGACTGGGAGGGGGCCTTAGGGAAGGGGGAAGAGGCAGCTGAAGGGTTGACCTCGTGTGTGTGCTCCTGGGACTTTGATGGATGCATAAACTTCATGAGCAGATTCTCCCATCTCTTTTCTTGTCTCTGCTCCACCATCTTTTTTTACTCACAGTGCAGCATGACAGGACTCCTGATGTTTAAGAACTCAAACGAGGAAACTTGTATTTTTGGGCTTACTCCCCCAATTCCTGCTCTTCCTGCAGAAAATCTTTACTTCATCTAAGCTAAGACTGAGATCTTATCATGATAACCGTAGCAGGCTTCAGATAAGACAAAAATAAAATAAAATAAAACCTCCATATAATTCTTTCACTGTCTTCTTTCATCTGTCTGTACCATACTTGCTTCTAAGTTTAGGACTCACTGTGCTTGGTGAAAGAAAAGATTCTTGTGAAGGATATGCTCAGGAATCATGGTTCAAGAGCTACCCCGCTGTGATGTCAAAGCCTGGAACCTTAAACCTGACAAATTTGTATCTAACAAGGTATTGATAAACATTGGTCCCTGATGGGAGAAATTGCCATGCAAACCATTCAGAGACTTTGCAAGAAAAATACAGAAATGTTTATTAGTAGCTTCTCTACCAAAGTTGGTGGCAAATATAAAAATAATCGCAAACTCTTCAGTAGGGATGAAAAGCACTTAGCTGTTGGAAGGGAATTCTGTTTGCAAGGACATTTTAAAACTTGTTAAGATACTGTCATAGAGTACCACATTACTGGTTACCCACAGGGTAGCCCTGTTAATCTTATACTGAAAGAGAGAGTTATTCTATTGCTTGAGATTGGCTTAACTGTATTTTTTCTTTTGAAAACATCATATGCAGAAGATACAATAAAAAGGGCTTCTTTTAACTTCAAACTACTAAACAGTTCTTTTGGCACACGACATAGGTACAAAGATATTTCAGTTTTAAATTTAAGTGCAGTGGAGCTGGGGCTTTGCCTGAAGCAATTATTTATCTATCAGTAAAGTAACTAGTAACATTAATAAGCTGTTATGTAAGAAATAAATGGTTTCTGCACAGTTTGTTTTGAAACTATGATGCAAGGTTAAGACAACTTACAGGATGACAAGGACTTATCCCCCACTCCCCTATATTTTACTTCATTCTTTTCTGCATCACCTGACAGTAAAGGTACAGAGACTCAAAACATCATCTCATTTTCATCTGGAAAGAGAGAATTACAGCACACAGCTGATTAGCCACAACCCCCCCCTGCCACACACAACATTAGTGACTTTTAGAAGTATAAGGTTAATCTGATATTCTCAGCCATGAAAATTATAAGGTAATTCAGAAGGAGCTTCCAGCTGCAGCACAGGAAATTTGGAGTACCTGCACTTCTACAGTGAAGGAACCGTGTGCAGACTTGGCAGGCTCCTGCACATGCAGAAACAGGGGAGCTCTAAGCCTGGGTCTGAAGATAATCACTGTGTAGAGACTGGAAATTGCTAATTGCTGCAGTATATAAGTTGATGGACTTTTTGTGCTTCAGCTTCAAGGTATTAATAAATGTGCAGAAGGCCTTTTCCCACTCCCATCTGTATTACTGTAAAATTCACAGTCACAAATTTCAGAGCATTTTCTTTTTTTCTTTCCTAATTTGTTATCTCTCCTTAAGTACCCTCCTTGTGGTGATCCATAACACCTGCAATTTACATGGGACTAATTAAAAGAGAAGTGCTGAGGACAGGACCTTCTTCTGACTGGGTCTTCTCCTGGTCCTTCTCCTTCTCTTCCTTTCCTCCTGCTTCTCCTAAGGACTGCTTTTCTGTTTATTGCATCTGCTGGGCTAAGTATAGCTTTGTATACTTTATATTGGCATTGGTGTTAGGTTTGCTGTTTCATTAAATCTTTTCAAACCACGGGTCTCCTCACCTTTTCATAGTCCCCCTTCTCTGCTGCGGAGGGGTCACCGGGTGGTGGAGCAACTCATACAGTTTAGCCCTGGATATGGGCTAAAGTTAAACAGACTATAATTGGAGGGGAACATGTAGCTGGCTAGCAGTACAAAGCAGTGCCATAAATCAATAATATATGATTGTATAGTGGATCCCCAGGCAGAATCTCTATTTTGTCTGAAATCTCCGCTTCCCAAAGAGGAATAAAGCAGTTTTTGATTACAACATGGACAGCAAGGGAGCTGGAAAGGTGATGGAAGCTAGGTTTGAGATCTTTCTTGAGGAGGTGGTGCATGAGGAAGGAAAGGATAAATTCAGTCCATTCACTGCATGTGAAAATGGCTCAGCTCAGAGCCATGAACTGCCACCACTAGGGAGTGTATCTGCAGCCTACTGTGATGGTCCCTGAGCAACAGTAGTTTAGGAAGCCCTGTGTAAGGATCTACCACTAAGAGTTTCAGGTAGCCACCTGAGCCAGAAAAGGGAACTGGAGGGTGTCCTCGTAGCAGAACTGTAACATAGTGTCCTACAGAAAGACAAAGCTAGCTAGGGCTTGCTTTTTTTGTGGCAGTGAAAGTATTATATTTCAAGTTCCATAAAACCAGTTTTCCTGGTTGTCATGGAAACTGTCCTGGGACAGGTCCCTTGATGGTACTTTGGGGTCAACACTCCTCACTATCTGCTATGGTTTAGCCTTAGTGTGCCCTCAGGTGAGGAGTGAGAAGGGCCCTAGGGAAACCTGAGCACTATCTAAAGAAGTAATTATTTCTACTGGCCCTGAGAACAGGTGGGCACAGCCATAATATTAAGCACCTTTATCCACAAAAATAGGGCAGCCACATATGAACTGCAGATTGGAAGTGTTCTCTGGCCTGTGCTAGCTTTGACACCTTATCTAGAAGTAGTTTGGGAGAGTGCTTTTTTGTTTAGGCCAGAAACCATTTTGGAGATGTAATGATCTAATAGGGTAAGTGCTTGAATGCAGATGCCAGGACATTTAGACCTGGTAGATTCACTGATACATTTGTGCCCTTGTGGCCCTTGCAGCACTACCCAGTGTGCACCACCTGTGAGTGCCCCGTTATGGCTTTTCCAAGGCATGGCCCCTGTTACCACCATGCCTGTCTCCACCATGTCCCCAGTATCACTATATCTTCCAATCCATGACAGCTGACCTGCTGAAGTTTCAACGACCCTGGAAAGGGGCTCCAGGCCCTGCACAATGTCTGTACAGCTGACCTTCATCAGAGAATGACCTATGACTCTTGCTCAGGTATTTCCAACTGAACATCATATCCAATTTGCCAGCTGAGCCATCCTGCCTAACAAAGAGCTGCAAAGCAATGTCATACATGGGCTCTTTCCACAGCACACCCAGGCTTTGCTGGGTTTACTCATACCTCATACAGTTTTATATCCTGAAGGGAGATGTTCAAACTTAACTGATCAACCTTCCTTCCTCCCACCAGTCCAACCAGCTAAGCACCAGAAAATCCCCCAATAAAAATGCTCCACTGGGTCAGTCAAAAGGTCCCTCCATGCCAGCAGTGGCAGTAAAGGAAGCTAGTCAGGGAGCCAATGTGAGCCTCACCATCCTCTGTTGTCTGTCCTCCTGGGACTTCTTCAGAAGCCACAACAGTTACATAAAGGATGTTACAGGTTAGTGATGTCAGAGGATCATCAGGATCAGACTTGACAGACCATCACTGCTAGAGCAGGGCATTTGCTCACTCGCTGGTATTCACCCAGTTTGCAAACACCTTTGCAGAGTGCTTACCTCGAGGTGTCCTCTCACATAAAAAGTGGTTAGGAAGCTACTACTCAGACCTTGCCTATCCTAGGTTAGAGGCAGGTGGCATTTTGCTTGCCTGTTTATTGTCATGAGTTAAGGGAATGTAGGAACGATAGAAAGTGAAATGCAAATAATAATTTATTATTGCCACTGCTGCTTCAAATAACAGGTAGCTGTTATTTGAAATTGTTCATGATACTGAAGCAGTAGCTGGTCAGAAATTATTTGACAAACTATTTTGATCAGGATTTTAATGGTCGAAATTTTTTTTGATCAAGAAGGGTTCCTCGGGACCAAGGTATGAACTTGAAGCAACTATCTCTTTTTTTAATACATCCCTAAGTCTATTTGCATATCTTGTCCCTACTTCTACCTTTCTTAAATAGGGGTTTTATTGTTGAATTTTGACATAAGACAGACCTATATTAAGGGAAGTCTGCTTTTAGCTTTTGGACTGGGACTAAGATGAGTTTTGATAGTCACTGAATGCCAGAACAGGGGCGTATATTTGAATGTTATGTCAGTTCTGAATGTCACTTGACTTAGGAACATGGGCATTTGGCCATCTGAAAAACTACTCTCAGAGAAAAAGATGTGCAACTTTTTAACGCAGAATAGTAGAAAAATAAATTAGGAGAATTTATTATAAACTACCTAATTAATGATTAATAAATGTCTAAACCAAATTTACCAAAAATACCAAAGCAGCAACCTAGCTTTTATTTTTTTAAATAGATAAAAAATACTTATGATTTAAGGAAAACAATATTAAAAAAACAAATATTATACAATTAAATACTAATTTCTATTCAGGAATTTGCTGTTCCTATGTGCTGTTTAAGTCTGGAATATTTCACCTTCAACAAATATTTCTATTCATACATGGTCTTCTGGAACAGTCCCAGTTTAAATGAAAAGACCAACTTCTTCTAGATTCCCACCTCATTTATACAAGGCTGGCTGGAAAATGTAAACTGGATGAGTTTGGCCTCATTTTTCTAATCCTTAATTATGCAGCAATACACATTTACATATTAGTTCAAGAGGGCTTTTTCAGGAGTGACCTGTGAAGAAAGGAAGAACTGCTCTGAACATTTTTGTTTTGCCAATTTACTTTAAAAAAAAGGAAATATTTGAAGTGTTCAGAAAACTTCAATTTGCATCCAGATGTCATGAACTCAGATAACCCTTTGAAAGATCAATTTTCAAGAACTAACTTGAAAAGAAAAATTATCTATCCTCTCATTGTTTTTCCCTAGATATTAGAATGTGAAAACATTATTTTTAATGCTTTCTGGAAAACAGAAAAGCATGTGTGAGAAAGTTGACTGTGGGGAGCTGGGATTTTCAGACCAAATAAATGAATGACATGCTTGTGTTCCTTCTTAATTTTGATTAAAAACAACAACAACAACAAAAACCAACAACCCAACAACAAATAAAACAAACATTAAAAAGTAGAAAAAGTTACAGCAATGACACATGAAAACTGACAAGATGAACCTCTGAGTTCGATGGATAGATGTCAGTGGTACAAAGTCCAAATAATAGGTAGGTACTGTGGTGTTCCTCAGGGAATGAACTGTGGCCAATAAATGTTTAAGTGCATGCTCAGTACGTTAATTCACAAACAACATCCAGATGAATGGAACTGGCAGTAAACTGGAGGTCAGGGCTGAAACTCAGAGGAATGTCATCAAGCTGAAGAAATGGGCTAACAGAAACCTCATGGAGATCAATGGAGGGAAATGCAAAATCCTGCCTCTGGGGAGGAATAACCATAAGCACCAGTACAGACTCAGAGCCAACCAGCTGGAAAGCAGCTTGGCAGAAAAGGACCTGGGAGTACTGGTGGACAACCAGCAAGACCAAGAGGCAGCAATGTGCCCTTTCAGTGTTGAAAGCCAACTGTAAACCGTGCTGTAGGAGGGAGACCAGTGCCTCCTAGTTGAAGGAGTGTATCCTTCCCATCTGGTCAGCACTGCTGAGATACATCTGAAGTGCTAAATCCAGGTTTGGCCTCCCCAGTGCAAGGTTGACATGGACATACTGGAGATAGTTCAGCAGAGGGCCATATAGAAGTTTATACACTGGAGCACATGATGCATGAGGAGGCAGAAATGTTGGCTTGTTCAGATTGGAACAAAAGCCTTCAGGGATATTTCATTGCAGACTTCCATAGCCTGAATAGGAGGTATAGAGAAGTCAGAGCTAGGCTGCTATTTGAGGTGTAAAGCAAAAGGACAAGTCAGCAGACCCAAGGAGAAGCAAGCAAATTTTTGACTCTAGATAACAAAAAAAAAATGTTCAAAATCAAGGTGGTCAAACACTGTAACAGGTTGCCTAAAGAGATATGGGGCATCTCCACCCCTGCTGGCATTCAGAACTCAACTGGACACAGCTCTGAACACTACTGTAATTTTGAAGTTGTCCCTGCTTTGAATAAGGGACTTGAGCAGATAATCTCCAGAAGTCCCTTGCGATCTACATTATTCTTTGATTGTGTTTCCTTGTTAGCCATAACAAATATATCTTAATGAAAAATCAAATTACATTACACGGAACAGTTTTACTAACTGGTAATGTTTACAAGACAGGACTGGAAGATTAGGTTAAGAAGAATTGTACAGAATACAGCTTCAATCAGTGTACAAAATTTTGTTCTATACATGAGAGAGAAGGGGGAGTTACTAGGCCTTTATGAAACAATATCAAGGATCAGACTTGTGCGTGTCTGAGGATGCCTTGTCAAAAAGGTAAGCAGGAGAGGTGTGTGGGGTAGGTTATTGTTCCTATGGGCTGAATTCAGTCTGTAGTTAGGTGCATACTATATAGGCTGTTTGCAGGTGACATATTACCATAACTTCAAAATACAGTTCTGACTTTCCTTTGATTTAGATATAATCACACAATATGCCCCAAACATTGTAAATCTCATTTGTGAATTGAACCTCTTGTGGCTTTTCCATGCTTGTTCTGATACTTCATATCCTTTACAGTTACCCTTTACATAATAGGGAACCTTTATCAAATGCTGATGTAATTAACATTAGGAGAATAAACAATTTCTGAATTAAAGTCAAAGGTCTCATTTTCCTGAGCAGTTGCTAGGAGAAGAGATTATTTTAAGCTTTGAAACGTATTTTCCAATTTCCTGGGTCTGTAGTTTTCACAAAGTATGTAAATGTTAAACAAGTACAAATTCTCTGATGGCCTGTCTTAGCAGAGAGTAAATCTGTTAAAGTTCATGTAAAAGGAAACACCAGTGGTCTTCATGCAAATTATCAACAATAATTAAAGGTCTGTCCTCATTTTATATGATGTTTGTCTCCAGCTGTCTGATATAAGCAAAGTTGTTTCCCCGCCCTTCCCTTCCCTTCCCTTCCCTTCCCCTCCCCCTATGGTACAAGGTAAAAAGGATTTGAACAACTTTGCGAGGGTAATGTTATTATAATTTTAAATCTTGATTAATGAGGCATATTCAGTAATTAATAATCTACTGTCCATGAAACTGACCTGTTTTGGTTTAGATCTTTCATTTGTGTAAAAATATTTATTTTCTTTTTTTTTCTAATTTACATTTGGTTATCTGAGCCCCGGTAACCTTAACAGACACATGAAAGCTACCTAAGTTGCCACACAAGAATCATTAATCCAGTATGTTATTCTGTATGCAAGGTATACATACAGAATGTGGGGATGTATTGAAAAAATGCCTCATGTGCACTTTTTTTCATCCTTACTTTGCCTTTCCTAGTTTTTCTGGCCTATGGCCAAGTTATCTTTAACAAATGGAGAATCTAATTTTCACTCATCTCAGTTTTCAGCAAAAGTATCCTATTCTGATTTCCATACCAGTGTACAGATGTAGTCTTTTATCCTGGCTTTATAAGAGGAAATGTGAGAAGGAACAGGAAAAAAAAAACCAAAACTTAATTGACTTTTATTCTATCCTTTTTTTTCTCCCCTTCCCTTACCCTCTGTTCTGGTTTGAGTTGGAACCAAACAACTCTGTTCAGTGATTTTACTTTTCAGCTAAGTCTTTTCTAAATAACTGCACTTTCTGAAGTTAATAGCAGATTTTCGCAGACAGTGTCTGCTTCTAGAATTGATAACGCTTGATGTTTAGAGTTACTACCAAGGACTGGTGTGAAGACATTTTAATAAAATATCAAGACTTTTCATTAAAAAAATATTTATAAAGTAGTATTTTCATTATAAAACACTGCTTACTTTTTTAAAAAATATTTTTTTCCATCAGTGAAAGAAACAGAAAGTTAGAAAGTAAGACATTGTGAAAGATACAAGAATGGTTTCTGTGTGTTTTCCACGGGAAAAATAAAGATATTAAGAGAAACTTGTTTGAAATAATGCCTTTTACTCTCATTTATAGGTTTTGGTTTTGCCTTTCCTTACACCTTCTGAGATGAAGTAAGTGAAGAAAAAAACTTTAAGGTAAAATATCCAACTCCATTATAAATAAATATTTTTTAAATATTGGCAAATATTTTTGTGAAAATTTTTGAAAACTGATACTTTTAATTCAAAATGAAGTGCATATATTTTTTTCAAATTATTATTTGGATTAGAAAATTTATAAATAGCATTTGGTCAAGTTATTGGAATCCTTGTTTCTTACTGTCTAAATATCTGTATGGATTTTTATGAATATGTGTGTGTATATATATAAAACAGTAATTTCTACACTGTGTATTCTAGTTTTATGTTTACATGTAGGGTCAGAGGCAGGATAATGAAAAATCAGTCCAGCCTAAAAGAGTAATGGTCCCAGTTGCAGCTCAGGCTGGTGACAAAATTAAGTAGAAGTGATTGAATGAAGTCAACTTGGATGTAATATAATGGACCCTAGCTTAATGGATACCTTTTATATTGGGACTAACAAAGTGGTCGCTTGCCATTACTGAACCATTTCTTCCATACTCTTAAAATATTTGGATCACATTAGCAGGTGTCCAATTTTTAAATGTCTCTAATTTTGCCTGATAAGTGTAAAATTGGGAGTGACTCCAAGAAAGCTCCTCTTCCTGCAACAATAATGGCAAAAAAAACATGAATATATATTCTGAGGAATATTTTGCAGTAGAAATGTTCTTGCTATTGCTCTTATCTTAAAACATGGCAAAAAATATTCCTGTTTTACTAGCCTTAGATTAGTCCTTAGAGGACATCCATTAAGTAAGCAAGCATGAAGGGTGTCTGAATTACACTATGATTAAACTTTCCATTTCCAGTTTCAAACTTAATATAGACGTTGTAACTTTGTTTGCCTTAATCCTTTAAGGCAATGAAACTAGTTGTTACTGAAGTGATAGGAAATGAACTAAATTTATCATCTGTGAAAAAGCTTTGAGAATAGCAGAAACTAGTCATGAAAAATATTAATTATGTCTATTTTCCATTCCAAGCAGAACATTTTCTGATGTTTTTCAAGTTTAATTGGACATGTCCCAAACACTGAAATTTCCCCCTCTGCCCTTAGGAGATTCTACTACTCTCTTAACAAATCTCATGATTAGGATGTTTTACCAGTCTAAACTCCCTGTCTTCTTTTCATCCCATTTCTCCTATTAAACACTATTTCCAGACATGTTTGCAATAAAGTATTTAATGTGCAGTATCTGCTAGTGATTAAACATGAGAAGAGCCTTATAGACCAATAATAGACAGTAAAATCTATCCTACTACTTTCTCATTTTCTGAGATTTTTTTTGTCTTAACACTTAATTGCAGCTGACATTTAGACAGAGCCACACGTTAAACCTTGGGCAGGTAGTGAGCAGAGTCAGGTTAGCACTTCATTGCCAGATCCTTCATTCTGGCATAAATCCAGTAGGACATGCCAAGGAGTTGCTATGAATTCTTAAGACCCTTCCTCCCTAGATAATTACATACCAATCACTGAAACACACTGGTGGCATGCTCAATACTTCCTAATTTATGTCAAAGTAAAACTGTTTTAAAATAATATTTGTCAACATTTTTCTCTTTAATCCTTTAATTTCCCTTCATTTTTTCTTTCTCATGAATATGTGGCATGAAGGAAGCCACATAATTAGTGCTGAAAGCATCAGTTTTAACAAAGAGTGTTGTTCTATTTATAACATAAGCATATGTTTCAAATGGGTAGTAACTTACTGTGTGTTATTTTCTTCATATATTTCTTTCTGAAAGTTCTCTGTTGTCTTAGGAAGACCATTTTTAATTTCTTTTTGCCTCAAAATAGTAATTTTCAGAACAGATATCATTCTGCCTTATGCTTCAAAAAGATTCTGAGGTTTAATTTTTATTTTGAGTCTATAAAGCAAAGGAATACGTGCAAACCGGTATTTTTTTGATATCAGATCTAATTAACTGCTCTTGAAAAAAATGTAAAATTGAGTGAATTTTCAAATACATTTTTTCCTTGATATTATCACATTTTCTGCCTTGAAGATCCAGGAAAGAGAGGAAATGAGTTTATCCACTATGATTTATTTCAGTTTAAAAATATTTCATCCATCATGCTGTTAGGAATTTGAAAAAACACTTTATAACTTTTCACTCTTAGGGAAGGGAATAGAAGTAATTGTTGAACAGTGGTTCAAAGAACATGCTAGTGTACTCTACCATATATGAAATTTGCTCTATGTGATGTGAAACAAGGCCCAGGTAGTCATTTTCAGGATTTGTAACCCCCTGGTCTTCCAAACAGAGATATAACCCGAAGAATAATACCAATAATAAAATCCTAGAGAAAACTATGTATTTCATTCAAATCTATATCACGAAACTTTTTTTTTTCCTGATTTCACTGAAAGTTAAAAGCATGAATTCCCTCCTAAACCTACCCTTTATTGCCTTTGCTACCCAGGCCAATTATTCACGTAGATTTATTTCAGAAATATTGTGAAGTATCATCCAGACATCCAAATACAACAATACAAAATCACAAGTCGTGATAACAAAACTTGACCTTTGTTTTCTTAAAGAACATGTGGTAAAAACTTAAAGGAATATCATAGGAAATAAGAGACCTAGAGGAATTTTACTAGGCTAGTTTTTCCTTTTTAATTTCTGAGCCATAGGCTCTGCTTTAGGCATAATTCCTAGGAAAATTAGACTACTGTAATATTTATAGCTGCCTGCACCAGATGTTGCATGCAGTTTTCTCCTCTCCCATTCATACAGATGGAGTGTGCGTGCTTATGCTCCGGCATACTTGTAGAGGGAACAGTCAGATCCCTGGCATAGCCCCTTTGTCAGGAAACTCTCACTAAGCATCACATAAGGCATCTCTCTTCCTGTGCAGACAAAGGCCCTATGAAGTGGAAGGACTTAATCCTGTGTACATGAAGCATGAATCCTTCTCAAATACAAACACACTCCTGAATGGGGGGAAAAATATCTAAGGCAAAAATATTTAAAGTCAAAAAACAGAATTTGAAGGTAGAAGTACCTGTTAACTTTAGACTAACAACACTTACTTACTATCTACTTTTAAGGTCCTTTATTGCAAAAGAACCACATAAAGAGGTTGTGGGTGTAATTGATCTCAACATCTTTAGTTCTCTAAATTCTCTAGACTATATTTCTTCAAGAAATATGAAGAGAAACAGACCCATGCAGAGTGATTCCTGTCCCCTACCTCAGTCACCTGACTAGGGTATCACCTTGGGATGAGATGAAATAAGAAGCTTCTACTACTTCTTTCCACTGACTACAAAAAAAAGTCTCTGCTGACCACCAAAGACTTAGATAACTAACTTTCAGACAACACATTGATGCTATCCATTAGCATACCTGAGAATCTGGCTGTGAAGCACACTGGTGTCTGTGCCTTCTCTCACTCAAAGAACTTGATCACATCTCCAGATGTGCTCACTTTTTCAATCCTCTTAAATACAGGTTGCTTTTTTTAGCTCCTCGTGAAAGTTAGCATCAAGTTCCAGGTTGTGCTGTCAGATACACCACACAGCCACGGATAAAGATATTTAAGACATCTCCTAAACCACTAGGTGAAGAATGGGATCACAGATTTAACATGGCAGATCTTCGTGACAAAGTAAAGCTGCCTGTGAAAGATAGGGTGCTTTCCTAGGTCTCAGACAAGACCAGATACGGAATTTTAGAGAAACCATGTAGTGTTATAAACCCCCCCGTCTTCTGCTTCTGTTGCAGAATAAAGGGTTGCAACTGCCCAAAATGTGTGGCAACATGTACATGATAATAGTAAACCAAAACCAGGATAACAGCACAGCAGATATGAGCGAACCATATGGATACTTGTGTAAGAGCACACCAGCTGCCCAGTGCTGGTGGTAGATACATGATTTTGGTAACAACTTGACTATCTGAGAAGCCCTGCTGAGACATACCTCTCCAGATAGGAGAAAGGTAAGGGAAAAGTGCCTTAAAATCATCTGCTTTCTTCACAATTGAGTAAAAAGATCACATAGGGTGGGCTACTCATTTCTGTGGTCAGAACTCAAATTTTTAATAATAATTTCTTAACAAGTATCCGAACACTTTTTGCCAATCTAAATAGCTACTGATCAGAAAGAAAAGTGGCTATAGTCTCAAGAATGGACCAAGTGCAAAATATCCTTTACTGATATCAAACTGACAAAGAGCCGTTTATGCACACTGATGCAAGAGAATAGTTTTTATATATGTGTGTGTATGTAAATGTGCACATTCTATGCACATTCAGCTTTAGTGTTACACTGAGTGTCCACCTTTATGAGTATGAAAATCATTATGAAAAAATGTGGAAGTATGCTCAGATGTTTAAGTGACTGTCGTCTACTAACTCTTCAGTCATTGACAACTGGAAAAATAAGGCCAATGCTAGCACTATCCTATGTGAAGCGTCACTATATGAATGCTGAACAGCAAACAGAGAATGACAAGAGATAATCAACAGGAGAGCAGGAATCTCATAACATGGCAACCTGGTGTCACTGGTTCCATCACTACAGTGCCAAAAAAGCAAACATTGGACTTAGGACACTGAGCATCAGCTTATCCTTATCACCACTTTTTTTCACCTCTGATTAAGGAGATGTGGGGATGAATCCAGGTTTCAAGAGGAGGCAGCTCTGGCCATGTCATTATCTGGAGCATACTCCAAAGAGTGTGACCAATATTGCAGGTATCAAGGTGAAGACTATTGGAGAAACTGCCATATCACCTAATACCCAACCCTTGGCTATGGATGCAATCACTGTAGTGTAAGCCTATCTAACCCGTTCATATATACTAAAGGTATAAGAGAAGTTGATTTAATACTATTGCATCTTTGTTCAATGTCAATGTTTTTGCAGCCATTGAAAATATAACTAGTGCATAAATAAGTCTTATGTATCTGTTTCTGTGGAGTTGCATTCGATATTTGACTCATGACTGTTTCTACAACACAATGCTAAAATCTACCAGCTATTCACTAAAAATGTGAACTACTTCAACAAAATCCTACCACTTTGTTATTGCAAATATAATAATTTGAAAGATCTTATAACAAAAAAAAAAACACCCCAAACTAAATACAAACAAACAAAAAAGAAAATAAACAAAACCCCAACAAAATCCCAAATAAACTAAAACCAATAAGATATGCAGATTCAGTGGCTAAATATACAGGCTGCAAAACAATTACAGAGTAATATTGACCATGCAATCACAGAATTTCGTGCTTTTCTGGAATGTCACTACAAACCCTTTAATATGTTGCCTCTGACGAAAGCAAATGGCTCTGCGCTGATTACTTACAAAAGTAGAGATTCTTCACAGAGGTTTGCGATATTTCTTTGATCTTCTAATCTCAACATCAGATATCGATAAGTAAGCTATGAAGAATGAAATAGGTAAGCAGTGTAGGTAGAGTTCCATCCTTTAGCAAACTCAAAAGTCAAAGTAATCAGGAAGGGGAAATTTCCTGTATATTATAAAATAGAAACAAAAAGTGGCAAATCCAAGTGGACAGATTTTTTCTGAACACTTGGAAAACTGAAGTAATGCCACTACCGTTGCTGTCTTTAAGTGAAAATACAAAAATCAGGCAACCACAATTATAGTGGCATGATACTGCTCTTGGGGTTTGGCAAACTCATATCCAGAATACCATGCAACAGTATCCATTAAAGAAAACCCCCGACTGTGAGCTACCTGCAGCATAGCTTCAGACTCAAATGGGATGCAGCTGATGTGACATTTGTATCTCATTAGTTGCAAGTAAAGCATAGAGAATAATACCAAGACTGATGGTCAAAGAAAACTTTCCAAAACCATGATAGTATCCCATGATTAGGATCAATGCAGAGATAACCATCTTTAGCCTTTTTTATCCTCTCAGAGGATGAAAATCAGGGTTGCCTAGAGAGTATTTTTTTATATACAACAGTGCTTGCTGACACAAGTGATGTCAGTACTAACATCAATGCATTTCTGATCTTTGACAGCTATTTAATATTTGGATACCACTAGAAACTGAAACAACTGTACAATGGTGTACACATTCAAACACAGAAAGACATACAAGTGCTTATGAGACGGCTTACAGAGCTACATGTGATATATTAGCTTATGATAAAAAATGAAATAAGAAAAAGGAATTTAGACGTAGCCTGCAGCATATAGCATAAATATAGGTCAGACAATTAGACAGACATAGCTATTTCTACTGTCTTAATAGTGAATTCACCCCCATCAATTCTTCTTTCAGGAAGGAAATAGACAAACTGAATTAGCAATATGAGATCACCTTTTGATCATTTATTAGAGACAACTTGAAAGAAAAGAAACATTAAATTTCCACCTAGTTGTGGTGTTTTTTGTAGGTTTTTTTTCCCCCCAAATGGGGATGTTATGTAATTTTTCCTGTGAAACGCAGATTACTATCAAGATTCTCAGAAAAAGCTGTTTATGATACTCACAAACCAGAGTGCACATCAAATAGCAGGATAAAAATCTACAGTGATAAGATACCAAATTGGGATTGCCATCCAGGAACTGACGCAAAGATAACACAAAAGCTGTGCTGAGATGGGTGTGTATCTGGGATGGAAGACATGGACTACAGAAGTTATAATAGTTACACAGTAACCTGAAGATGGGAGTGCTGGATGGAAGAAAGGCAGATGAGTGCCTGAAAAACACACTGCAGCACAGTTTCTGGCAAAGCACAATTGACAGCAGAGGCTGTGAGTTACTAACAGAAAACAGGTTTTGCCATTCAAGTTTGGGCTCTGTCTGAGCAACAATACTTAGCATTAAGCCATGAGCAGAAATGAAAGCTTTAAGTGTCAACCGGGAGAAGTGCCAAACTCTGGTGACTTATTTAATCAACATGTAAAGGATGCTTCCACAGGGTTCTGTGATAGTTCATGTCCTCAGATGAATACATTACATATTTGCTTAAGGAGCTTATAAAAAGCCCTGAATCACCAAACCCAAGCTTTATTGTAATCCAAAATACTGAACTGGAAAAAAAAAAAACCCAACACAAACACACAAAAAAGGAGAAAAACACAAGTAGGACTTTGAATAGAAAATCCCTCTGCTCTGTTAGCTAAGACAGATGGCATTACAAGGTTTGAAAATTCCTCACTCCTTTCCACTGCCTTCTTACACTGAGGATTTTTTCTTCCACACTGACTGTCTAGCTCAGCACTTTCTGTGCTTTCTCAAATGGAAAACACTGCATACACTCTTGTTTTTGAAGAATGGCTTTGCTCTTTGCTGGAATCCTCCAGGCTGTGCTTGTGACCCGTCCTTGCATTTCCCATGTCCTGCACTCATCCAGAGATCACCCACAGGACCAGCACAGCCACCATCTCTCAAAAATATTCTGGCGAAACAGACATCTTCCTCCTCTTCTGTTTAGTTAAATCCTTGGATGAAGAAGCAAGGCAGTACTCTGCAAGGCAGAAATAAACATATTAGTGAGAAGAGTTTCCATCTCAACACCAGCCATGTCCTGATCTTTCTAACTCTACATATACAAACAAGGCTTGATAACAACAGCAGTATCATTTAAATTCCAAAGTATAATACCATGAGTAGCCAAATGTCACAAGTACATAATCTGTGAGAGCCCTTAAATCATTTGATGTGTGCAACCATTTCCATTTGACCTTTTCACATGAGGGATTGTGTTGGTTAAATCAGTCTGTCCAAGAGATTTTGGAAACTCTTTTCTATCTGTGACATGACTCTATTAAATGCTCCATGTTACTATCTATCCCACTCAGACTTGTGCTTTGCAGAATTTATGGAGGGTTTCCCTCCAGCATTTATCTTCATTCACAGTAGTAATTGTCACAAATTATTTCCTCCTCTGTGTATGTGGCTGTAGTTGTGAGAGAGCACACTTCTTTCATATGGCATTTTAGTTGTCAGAGAGCCCAGCATAGTGTTTTGAAAATTGGAATCACTGTGAATAGATGTATTTTTAATATTATGGGAACACTAATATTCTCTTTTGTACCCCCATGTCTTCCATTGTAAAGTTTATTTCCAGGTTTTCCTACCTCTTGTTCCAGCTACAACTGGCTTTTGAAACTGGAAAGGACAGATGAGCTGTCAGTCTGGAGTCGCTAGATTGTTAACCCTAACATTAGTGGAACAGCAAAATTAATCTGAAATTAACATGCACAATGGGATTCATGTGCCTGTACTTTATACCAAAACTGTGTAACGGTTTATCCCAGATTGCAGAAATCTACAATATGTCAATGTCAGCATCATCTTTAGTAACAAGAATTAAGCATGTATCATTCCTCCCGTTTCACTGATGTTATGTTTAACTCATCTTCGTGTTAGAATGAGATCTCAGTGTTCTAAAGAAAATCATTGCCTTAGCCTGAAATGTCATTAAACATTAGGTGACCTAGATACCACAGTCTTTTATTTCAGATTTGAGATGGCTGTCTTTTAGTGTCCTGAAGAGTCAGAACAGTCCTAAGAACTAATTAAATTAAAGTTAAAGAGTGCTGTCAACATAGGTTGACAAAAGGCTTTTTACCCTCAGAAGACCAATAAAAAAATTGTAAAATTACACTCCTATTTTTCCTATTCTGCAATTATTTCACTTGTGTTTATTTTCTACTTACTGGTCTAATGAAGCTATGTTCTTCATGCTATGTCCTTTTTTTCTGAAGATATTCAATGCTCAGTCCTCACAGCCTATGCCATTTTAATATCGTTTTCCTCATTCCATATTTACTTTCTGAGCAATGCTTCCATATTTGTTGCAGCTCTTATGCCACTGAAACTATTCATCATCACCAGCTGGTCCTGTTTGAATAAGCAGAGCACCAGACATTGGGAGCTGAATGATCAAATATCAAGCAATTGAAATGGCCCAACTTCCTGTATGTCCTTGAGATTTAATAGCATTACCCATTCATTCAGGTCTTCCCCCTGCTTGGGATCACAGCTCTAATTCTGTGACTCCCGCTCATACTGTTTCTCTGCTTTGCTGGTCAAAATCAGATCTGGGTGGCAGAAACAAGCAGAGGAGTTTGCTTCAATAAAGATTAAATACAAAAGCGCTGGGAGAAGAATGGTGTGGAATATTTTGTAGAGAATAATTAGTACTATTCAGTGCCAAAAAAAAACAACAAAAAAACTTTTACTGGGAGAAATAAGGACAACTTCCATATGACACATTAGCATATTTAGTAAGGCAAAACAGAGATCTTGCTAATTTCTGAAGCTACAATCTACTGTGTTTGAAGAACTGTGTGCAGGTTAAAGTCTTGCTGGCCAAAAGTCCTTTGGGTTTTCTTCAAGAGTTCTGCTATCTGGAAGGCAGAAGTATTTGTTTATGGCTCAACCTATAAGTTTGACTTTCTAGATAATGCTCTGGTGTGCCAGTTGCCATCATAATTTTATGCTGCCATTACTTGCCTGATCACACAGGACAACAATGAACAACAACCCCTCAGAAGACTTCTTTCAGAAAATACTGCCATAGGTTCCTGTGGGCCCAGCTCCTGTGCTGCCCATTGTGGTTCCAGCATTTCCTGCTGGACATAATGGACAGAGATGGCTCCCTCAGTGGCCCTTCACATGGAAGGACACTACCAAGAGAGTTCAGCAAGAGACAACCAGCCCCAACAGAAGCCACACCCAACAGTGAGCTCCTACAGTTTATTGGCTTCTGGTTAATATAGCCCTGGTCTTGCCCACCACCCCAGCCACGACCACCTGGGTAAAGGTAGAGACACAAAGACACTAGTGAGCCAGGTTCTGCCTCTGGAACATGAAGCCAATAAGAAAACCAAAACATTCTGCTAGGCTGTGACTCATGCACAGGTCAACTCCAACTGGGGTCCCCACAGCTATTCACTCAGGCCCTTGACCTATGGATGAGTCACAACCTCCATAGATCTCATATTTACATGTGTCATGTCTTTGCATTTTAGTTCATTATACTTGAGTTAATTCAGTGTTTTTGGGCTACCCCTCAGAGCTCTGTTTAACAAAGTCCATCCACCTGGCAAAGGTTCTGTAAAAGGGGCAACCACAACTTTTAATTGTCTGCACACTTATTTCTCTGTCAGGCTAGTAATCACTTTCACCTTTTCCAGCAGAGCATCCACGTCATTATCAAAGTCCACTTTATCCATTTTCTATTATCCTTTTTGACAAGGTCAGCTCTGCTCATCACTGTCCTCAACTCCTTTGTGGTTATTGTACCTTCCATTGTCACAGTCTTAACAATCATCTTTTACACAAATGCTTTGTGTTCCATTCCATCATTAACAATCTTCTTCAAACAAGCTTTTTCTTACATCATTAAGTGCCCTACCATCATTCAAGCCAACAATTAGACCAGACCAGACATTCACGCCCAGCATCCAGAGATCATTTCAGGCAACTTCTCATTAATTGGCTCCACCAATGGCCCTTCACATAGAAGGACAATACAGAGAGCCCATCAAGACACAACCCCAACAGAAGCCACACCCAACAGTCTGGCTCATCGGCTTCTGGTTTATATAGCCTTGGCCTCCACAACCACCCCAACCATGACCACCTGGGTGAGGGTTAGAGCCACAAAGACACAGGTGGGCCAGGTTCTGCCTCTGGAACACGAAGCCAATAGAAAAACCAAAACATTCTGCTG
>JAVSBS010000815.1:7904-21379 GCA_033124195.1 Coracias cyanogaster | reverse complement strand
CTCAGGAGCAGTCACAACACGAGTGTATTATCAACACCCTTCTAGCTCCCAGCACAAAACACTGCACCATGAGGGCTGCTATGGGGAAAACCAGCTCAGCCACACACTACAGGCACCTAAATTTTTGATGTTACGATCCTCAGCATCATAGAACTGAGTTCACCCATGAACATAACTTGCAGCTTACATCTCAATACCCTGTATCAGGAAGGATAGCAAAGTCCTGGCATCCAGAGTCAGAAGCCACCCTGCTTTAATTAAATCTGCCTTTTTCAGATGTTTCTCATTCAAGCAACTACCATCAGAGGTACTTCCTTCTGGACTTCAAGATTCTACTGGCATTACTGTCCAGTTCAGTTTAGTCTTAGTGAATGTGTTTTATATAATCTGTTCAGATGGTGAACAAAACTCTCAAACCTTGTTATTCTGCTTCTGCTAGTTCCAGTTATTCCTAATTTCAACGCAGGTAATTCTATCCTACTTCCTAGTTCTTCTGTTTGTTGAAACATGATTCTCATCCAAGTTAGCATCTGTATTTTTTTTTCTTCACCTTCAAACAGCAAAGTTTATTTTAAATGTTAAAAAAGCAGAGAGTATTTTCAATAGTATTTCTCTCTTTTTCCATTTACTTTCCAAACTGATGGGAAAATCCTTAAGAACTCCCTAATCTCCCTCCTGGCTTGCCCTAAATGAAGTAGCCGGCCTCTTCATAGCCAACTTTCTCACAGGACAGCACCAGCATTTGAGTAGCTTTGGATTCCTGCCAGAATACTTTGTTTTGCAAAATATACTTAACACGCTTTCGAGCCTTCGCCCTTCCGTTCATTCAGCTACAATCCCTGCTTTTCCTATTAAGGATGTTCCTAGCTTAGTCACAAACAGCCGTTTCTGCTGCGCTTAGGCATAGAATCATTTTGGCTCTGAAATGCAGCCCAGTTTCAAGTGTTTTCTGGGTGTTTTCTGATTATTCTTCTGTTTGTCCAATGCTCATCTTGCTCTGAATATTGACAATGGATTAGACTTTATTTTTCGTATTTGCCCCAGGAACAAGAGAGCTGATGTGCCTTAATATTCTTAAATCCCTTGTCTACAAATGGCAGTTGCTCATCTCTTCTCCTAATCACAAATCTGTCAGGTATTTCTGTAATTGCCTGCACTGAACTTAAACCTTTTTTTGAGACATTCCACAGATGTATCCAAGATGACCCACTTACAACCTATTCCGACCCCTAAATGCATCTATGGTAAGCAGTGTTTTCTGCTTTACAGCTTCAAGAAGCAAACATAGGGGAACTCAAGTGCAAGTGTTTTAAGAACATTTCTACTTTATTATGCATGGAAAACATCTTTTGTGAGCCAAGCTTGTTAACCAAGTATTTGAAGCAATTTCACCCCTGCAGGGAAGAGGCAGGCTGTACAACTTGTCCAAATAGCTCTCATCAACTTCTGTCCTTTCCCTCTTTGGCCGGTCAACCCCAGCACCACAAAGCAGACAGAGAAAGGCAGAAACAGCAAACAAGCAACTGTGGCTGAGGAGAACAAGCATAGTTCTGTCTCATCAACAGTCAAGGACTCTACTTTTCACTCTCGTGCTATAGATAACACAGTCAGAGCTACCTGCCAATCAAGACATCCTATAACCTGTGCTGCAGCGGGGAACGGGGAGCTGAACAAGTCTGATGCAGCTGTGTCAGTGGGGCTCTGCACCTGAGAAACCACTGGCACTGGGGAGAAGAATACTGTATGTCAGTATGATGGAGTCATCATCCCCAATCCTAACAAACTCTCCATGCTAAGGAATATAAAGGACTTCATTCGCTAAGCCAGTTTTTACCTATAGGAACATCCATACAAGTGGCACATACACCTACAGTGCCAGATCCCAAAAGTAACGAGTACATTTTGCAAAGGCAGATAAGAAGAAAGTGTTCTCCAAAATATTAATCTCTGCATCTGTAGTGCTTGGAGCTTTTGGAAGTGAGTTGCATAGGTTCCAAACAGAAAAAGGTTTGGACTACAGCAGCCAGTCCTTTGGCAGTCTAGGACGTCTAGAAAAGACAGATAATTAAGTTACCCAGGCAGACACTATTCCAAGATAAGTAATCTTTCTAAGGGGATTTAGCTAAGTTCTACCTGTATTTGTTGGGATATTTTTTTCCTTAGTATTTCAGGTAAGAGCTAGGACACAGACCCAGCCCATAAACCCAAGGAAAAGATCTCCGCAAAAGCACCAGACAGGAGGAATATGAACACAAACTTCATGCAAAGATGAGTATCACAGTAACCTCACTAGGGACTGCAGTAGGATTCTCTTTCTGAAATGAGCTACTGATAAGCCAAACGAGGCTGTTGTAGAAAGAAGTAAGTAGGAGGAAGTAGAAGGAAGAAATTTTAAAAATCCACTGAAATGGCTTATTTAACAACGCAAACATGAATACTGAGAGAGTCTGCAACTGAGCCTGGTTGTCACCCAGCTCACACAAACAGAAACAGACTGCCCATCCTCTGAAGATGACTGCTGCACAGGTAACCCATAGGTGTGCAGAAAGTCCAAGAGGTCCAAGACATGCTGGAGTTGCCACACATGCACAGGTCAACTGCAGAAGGTTTACAATCAGATATCATGATGATAAATAATCGCTCCATACACATACAATGAGCCCAAGGAATGCAATTCTATCAGTCTTGTACATGGGGGCAGTTCTGCACAGGAACATACGCCCTGCAGGACACATCAGGCTTATCAAAACTGTCTGATTTTAACAATAAAGCCATCTTCTCCTAGTAACTTGAAAGGCCATAGAAAAGCTTGCAAGCCTAGGTAGAAATCAGATAGAAATCTATCTTGATTCCTTCCCTTTGAGCAATTGTTACTAGGAAAGGTTTTGTGTAGTTCAAGGAAGCTACTTCTGTTCACCGTGCTTGAAGTAAAACACTTGTAGGTGTGGTTGTGAACAGGCACTTGCTATCCCTTGATTAATAAAAGAAATGAGCATCTTTTGTTTTTCCTTTCAAGCATGCTGCCTTTCCCATGCCCTTTCACTAGCTTGTCTGAACACTAAAAACTGACAAATATTCTGAAAGAGGTACTCTTGACTGCTCTGCTGCTGGGTCTGTCATTGAAAAGGAGGTTGAAATCCTCACCAGGATGTAGCAAGTCAGCATCATCGGATGACAGCTGTTAGTTTGTTTGCACATGCTTTAATGATTGACACTTGCTAAGCAAAAGGACAAAAAGAAAGGCATACAAGATGAGAAGCAGCTATGGAGTTAATTTACAGAAGAATGAGACATTAATTTATTTGCTTCAAAAAAAGTTGTTTAGGAAGCTGAGACAATAGAAGTAGGAAATTATTTTAGTATAAACAATGTAGACAGAGAGAGGAAATTCACCAGAGGTCATTTGAAGTACATACTTTTTTTTTTTTCCAATTTTGGTAGATTAAACACAAAGATGACAGCCATAAAAAAAAAAAAAAAGAAAAACAACACAAAGCAGAGTAACCCCTTAAAAGCATCCTCCCTGCAATCATAAGGATCAGTCAGCCACCGTCTTCTGAGTGGGGGTATATGTATTAGAAAAAAAAATCTAGTCTAGGAAGCTCTGAGGTGAAGCCCCAAGTGTTTTCATCCTACAAGTAAGCAGCCGAGATTGTATTTCAGGAAGGATCTTGAAATTTTGTAGTAGGGAACACAAGTACCCACACTTCTGAACCTAGACAGGCTCTGGAAGCCTTGGGATGCTCCACTGCCTCCTAAATGAAGGAGTAAGAAAGCAGAGTAGATGTTCATCAAAACTGGACTGCTTTCCTCTCCCCCTGCCCCATACATTACCCCTTTCGCTGGCAAACACACAGCCCCACTGCGAGTCATACCTGGCTGAAATCCATTCTTTTCCCCAGACATATTAGTTGTCAGATGCTTCTGGCATCCCTTGGGATCTGTGCCTACGGAGTGAGGGTCTAGTGGTGCTTAAGTGTCACTCCAACCAGCTTCTGAACTGGGGGCCTGGGAGGGCATTAGGTGACTTTGGGCACCTACCTGCTGACATTCAGGGACACCTGAAAACACACAGCATATGCCCGTAGGTACCCAAGCAGCTTTCAGGTGAAATGCAGGCAGTGTACTGAGAAATCTGAGAGATCCATTTAGGATTTAAACATTTTTCAGTTGGTGAGAAGGGGTTTGGCACGTCTAGCCTTTTCATCAACCAAAGCCTCACCCTCCCTTAGTAAGGTAAAGCAGAGCTCTTCAGTTACTTCCCGGAGGAAATCAGAAGCTGGTAGGAGAAGGGCTGAAGCCTGCCTAGGGGCAGGTGCGCACAGATGCTGCATCTGATCTCGCTGGGAGGACGCCTGGCAGCATGTGCGCTGCCACACTTGCATCAGCTGCATCTGTCAGGTCACCACTTGAAAATCCTTGACGTGGCCACCAACTCCAACAGCCCACGCTCTTCCCAGTGGGAATGCGAGGCACATGCTGCTCGCCCGGCTGCCGGGGCCGGTGACTCTTTTGGGGCTAAAAAAAGAAAGACGGCGCGACGGGTACGATTAAGCCGGTTTCATTTTCAGTGCGCGAAGGAGGGGAGAAGGGACTCGCACTTGAGGAAGCACGTTGTCCTCTGTCAGAACCTGCTCTAACTAGCCGAGAGGCTCGCTTGTGGGAAGGATGCCCATCGGCTAAGGACCCGCTGCTGGGAACAGCGGACTAGAGGAAGGCACACACGCTTCTGGCGTCGCTCGTACCAGTTACGGGAAGCCCGGGGATGCTGAACCGTGAGCCCCGCCGGGGAGAGCGGTCCCGCAGCAAGGCTGCTTCTGCTGCCGCCCCAGCCCCAGCCCCAGCCCCAGCCCCCGGCCCGGCCGGCGCACCTCCAGCCCCGCGCCCTGCCCGCACCCCGAGAGGAGCCCGGCCCCGCCGCCCGCGGCCCCCTCACCCTTGGCGTCCTGCACCATGCCGATGGTGCCGCCCGTGTTGATGACCAGCACCCGTGCCTCGGCCTTCGAGCCGCCAGCGGCGGCCGGGGGGCAGCCGAGGCGCTCCTGGGGGCGGTGACCAGCCAGGGCTCTGCCCAGAGAGCTCACCCCGGCAAGGTGCTGGTGCTGGTGCTGGTGCTGGTGCTGGTGCTGGTGCTGGTGCTGGTGCTGGTGCTGGTGCTGGTGCTGCCGCCCAGCCGCCTCCATCCCGCTCCTGAGGAACCGCTACAGGGGAGTTATAGGGCGGGTGCGGGGCCGCCCCTTCCCGCCCCGCCGGCGGGGGTGAGGCCTGCCCGTGCCGCGGCGCTGCCCCCAGAGGCGGGGAGAGCCGCCGTGCCCGCCCTCCGCAGCGGGCGGCCAGGAGGCGGTGGCGGGAGGCCGGGAGGTACGGGTCCCGGGAGGTACGGCCCCCGGGGGGCGGCGAGGGGCCGGGCCGCAACACCCCTTGTACTTTGCGCCGTTGACGGCCGCGGGGCAGCGCCGGGCCCCGGCGAACGGTGAGGTCCTGCGTGCTTGCGAGGAGAGGCAAAGAGCGGCAGCGCGGTCTGGGCCCGGACAGGAGAAGGGGAGGACGGGGCGCGGGGTCAGCCCCGGCGAGAAGAGCTGTGCTCTCCGCTTTCTTCTTCAAGCCAGCTCTTGGGGAAGGCGGCGGGAACTTCCTCTGCTCACCTTGCCTCTGAGGTGACTCGTTCTTACAGTCTCAGCTTCTGGACCCTCGTTTCTTATCCAGGTCTTCGAGAGAGAGAGGGAGGAAAGAGTTCCCACCTTCTGGGTGTGCATCGAGCCCAGGGCCAGGCGGGGACAGCCTGGTGCGATGCGGCCTGCTCACCGCTGCCCTAAGGAAATAAGGGTTGTGCTGGAAAGGTCTCCTTGGGCAAAGATGAGAGCTGTGGAGTAAGTAACCGTCTGCAGCCTGCAAAACCACAACCCGTCCAGGCTGGTCTCTTACTTAAATCAAGCTTCTATATACAGTCCCCTTGTCCCAAATCTGGGTTCTTTACCCAGTGTGCAAAGAGCTGAAACACACACAGGGTCGAGGTATTTCTTTATTACAGATTTGCGCAAGGCTGGGAGCTAGATGATGTTCCACAAAGCCAGCTCAGCTCTGTACACAAACCACAGTTTATTTATCCCGTTACATGATTAACAGAAACCCACCCAAGTTGACGCTTCTTGGTTAGTGATTAATACTACATTGGTTATTGGCTGGTTGCATTTAAAGCAGCACATGTGCTCCTTGAGAGTGTGTGTGGGGCTGAGTCTTCTTGGTCCCTAATAGAGTCAGTGGTTGTGATCTCCCCCTATTGCTTTTACCTTTCCCCCAGTTTTGCTATTTGGCTGAGGCTAGTTCCTCCTGGCACTCTTCTAATCTTTTGGCCTTCATTAAAACCCAGTATTCTTCGTTAGTTCCTTCTTCCTTTGTCTCCCATAGTTTAGCAGTTGAAAGAGAATCATCGTATCGAAGCCAAGTTTCTAAAATCATTAATTATTTACAGGATTTATGATTGTCTGATTGATTTTCCAGACTTTTCAGACATCACTCTCATGGTAGTATTAGTCCACAAATATTTTTATTTGAGCTCTTATGTCCCTTTAAGAACATTCACCCTCAAGGACTGGTATTTCATGGAAATCTGTAACCAACCACAAAATGATTCTTAAAACAGCCAGATCCAACATGCAGCTGAGAAAGATGAGTTTCTGTTTCTCAACAGTCTTGCCAAAAGTGCTCAGGGGAAAACAAGCTAATGGTCAACAGAGATGCCCAGTTGTGCATATGATGATACCATCTCTCTCCATGTAGCTGGGACCTCTGAAAAATAAATGGCAATAAAGAATAAAGAGGAGGGGGAAGCTTACTACTACAACTAGAGAAGCTCTGAATATTTGGCTGTTTTAACCTAATGATCTTCTCTGCTGTTGTTGGCTATATCTGCAAACAGCCTGGTTATCACCAGGAGGTTAATACCATGATCCTGAAATGGATTTTTTCCATGCAGTAGGAATACTTTAGAGTCTTTGCTGATGCAGAGAAGAACATAGAGGAAACAGGTTTAGGAGACAGCAGCATACACAAGTGTACATATCTAGCTCATTTCAGTGCTCCATGAGAAATGGCAGCAGTCTTATTGCCCATAGGCCTGGTGATGGTAATGCTGTAGTAGAATTGCTAGTGTCATCAAAATAGATGGAGTAATGCTGACATTTTTATGGCTGTGGAAAACAGTGATGTCTTCCTCTGGTCCTTGGTACCTACAAAGCTGAACCAGCATGAGAAAAGCTGTTATTTGTAATAAATACCATAATAGAAAAAGTGGTGAATTACCAGTTTAGGGCACAGAAGATTCATCTTCATCCCGTAGTAGACTGTAGGCTTAACTGAGCTCCATCTGTTTGTTACCAACAATGTGCCAGGCATTTCTTAAAGTTTCCTCCATCTCCCTGTAACAGCCTTCCTAAGCTTTTGGGCATACAAGCCCTTCTTCAACTCATATGCTTCGAAATAGCAGCATTAAGCTTCAAAACTAAATACAAATGTCGGGTTTATTGTGCAGGTAAAAATAGTAGATACATCTGGATTAGAGGGCACTTTTGCAGGTAAATGAAGTGGGGAGGTGTGATGAAAAAGGTGATGTTATAGGTATTTTACAGAAAAAGCTACAGATATATACTTTAAAGATTCTGGGACTCAAAGAGTTTAATTTTGGGAAGGGAGGCAGATTAAGCTCTGTCATAAACCAAAATTATCTGTATTAAGGCCTGTCCTGGTGTCTAGCTCAGCTACTAGTTTGACTTTCTAAGAGTCATGTTTGGAAGGTATATAGAATCATAGAATGGTCTGGGTTGGAAGGGACCTCAAAGACCATCTAGTTCCAACCCCGCTGCCATGGCAGGGACACCTCCCACTAGACCACGTTGCTCAAGACTCCATCCAACTTGGCCTTGAACACCTCCAGGGATGGAGCATCCGCAACCCTCCCTGGGCAACCTGGTTCCTGTGTCTCACCACCCTCAAAGTGAAAAATTTCTTCCTAATTTCCAATCTAAATCTACTCTCTTCCAGTTTGAACCCATTACCCCTTGGTCCTATCACTACAGGCCTTTGTAAAAAGTCCTTCCCCAGCCTTCCTGTAGGCCCCCTTCAGATACTGGTAGGCCGCAGTAAGGTCTCCCCAGAGCCTTCTCTTCTCCAGGCTGAACAAGCCCCAAGTCTCTCATCCTGGTATTTTCTTTTGAGGATGAAGTTTGTGTTAAGGAAATCTGGGAAGTCTTGAGATCTGTTGTCATGAGATCTGTTACTAATGGCCAACTATAAAGCAAAATTAGCAAAGTAACGGCCTAAAAACCAATGAACCAGTTTTTAAGGACCATAACTGCTGAGAAGCATGGTCTGCATGAGCTGAGGAAGAGCTGCCACACAAGCACCTTGAGGCAAAACATCTTAAATGCCTGAGTTACTCAGTAAGCCAAAGGAAGAACATGTGTCCTGTATGAAAGCCACAGGGGTTTTTGGTTCCAGGTCATATGAACTTAATTTGTACCCTGTGCTGGAACTTTTAGATAAAATTTAACTTGATTTCAAGGCAAAAATATATATTATGGGATGGGCCAAGCAATTTCTCCCACTTCAAATTTCTGTGACTTAACTATTCCAACAAAAATAAATGTTAACACACTCCCTCCAACTTCTCAGTCTCTCTTACACTGAGTGGCCCAAAACTTGGCACAGAATTCCAGGTATGGCCTTACAAGTGCCAATTAGAGGGGAGTAATTATTCCCCTTGATCTGCTGGCTGTCCTGCTATCGCAGCCCAGCCTGTTAGCTTTCCTCGCTGCAAGGTTCCTTTGATGACTCACACTTGACTTGTCCATAGGACCCCCAAGCCCTCTTTGCGCAGCTGCTACTTAATTTTTCTGTCTCCAGCCTGTACGGGTTTCTGCAGTTACTCTGTCTCAGGTGCAGGATTGTGCTGAATTTTATAAGGTTCCTGTCAGGCTATTCCACTGGCCTGTTGAGGTCCCACCTTGCATTTCACATTGGACCGTTATTCTGCTTTTAGTTCTCCCTAAAGATCAGCCAGTTCTCCTGGGCTCCTATGCACTTCAGGATAGCCTCCCAAGATATCTTGCCTGCTAGATCGCTGAAGACACCAAAGTCGTCTGCTCCCCTAAAGCCAGAGCCTTTAGTCTACTCTCTCTTCCTCACTCTGTAATATCAAGGCCTGCTTGTGAAACAAGTCCTGTTTGCCTTTGTCACAGAGGAGTGTTTTAAATCACTTAAAGAGCTGCCATCAAAGATACTAGCAAAAATTATTTTAATATGAATTTGTAAAAGTCCAGCTTAAAATTCAATAGCAAGATTCACTCTATTACTTACTACGTGGGAGAAATATACAAAGGAAAATCACCTTGGAGTTGGGCTAGAAGGATTTTACACAGAGACTGGGAATGAAAGGGGTAAAGGAGGACTTCACGTTGAGTCACGAGGTTCAGAATGGACCCCCTTGCTTTCTAAACTTCTCAGAGAGAAGTCTAGGTGCAGCTAGATCCAGTCTTAGTCCCAGAGTTGGTCAACGGTTCATGACGACGAGAATTTGGATAGAGGGATTTCAGTGCTAGGGATTTAACATGGCATTGTGGGTCCTAAATAACTTCAAGGTAGCAGCAGTTCATTAACACTGTTACAGTGAATCATAAGATCCGGCTGTATGGTTATATAGCAGTGCTTAATCAGTCAAATAATCAATAACTGGTTATAATCAATGCAGTGATTTAGATAAGGATTCATTAAAGTTCTCTAAGCAAATCAGACACACAGAGATGTACGCAGATACAGAGGTTAACCCATGATTAAGATCTTTCCTTTTCTGCAGATTATAGTAAGTTTTGGTACCCAGTGATCTAATTCTAAATTTTATGAAGCACAATTATAGTGATAAGTGATAGTATATATTATTACTCATGTCTCCCTTCATCCGCTTTTACAAGCAGACAGTCTTTCCCTTCGTTGGCTTTACCAGCGGACAGTCTGAGTCTGGCCTGAGAGGGTCCCAGCGCAGGGAGAGACACGAGTCACAGCCCACTGCGATACTGCAGAGCTCCAAGGGTCCTCACTTAGGGTTGGTATTTACAGGGTCACAAGATGATTGACTTTGGTCAGTACTTTTTCATTGCGGCCATTTATTCTTGTCAGGTGATCTTGGCACTCTTCGAAGTACATTTCCCAGGAAGAGGAGTTTCACATGCAGTTATGGAGTGCTTAATCATTCCAGCTCGCTGTACTTGTACCCAGGACAGGAAGGTACCAGATTGCTTCAACTCACTGCCTCATTAGGCAAGATCAGAAAGCACCAAGTTGTTCCAGCCCACTCTATTTTGTAATTAAACAAGAACACAATGGCTGGTGCCAGCATCACCGGGGAGGGGGGGATCTGCACGACCACAGCCGTGCACCCAGATATACCACTGACCTGCTTGACTGAAAGTAGGAAATATTCTGTAACACCTGTTTGCTTTCATTAGTTGAAAGAAGACCAAGAACTAAAGATGGCAACGGTTGTAGCCAACAACTCAGCATTGGACCCATGATATCATACACCTAATAAGGCTTGACTAATGTTTGATTAATGCTTAATTTTTAGTTAGTAACAGATGGATTACTTTGTAGCTGCAGCGTAAATCAGTGCTTGTTTATTTGAGACTCACCTGCTGTCTCAGAAAAATCCCAGTCATGGCAGTCCCTGCTTCCCAAGTAACAACAGCTGCGCCTTTGCCTGGAGGATCCTAAGCACTGCTGCCTCAGCCACCACAGACGAGGCTGCCCTTGACTGTCAGTTGCTGACCAGCTGCCTCGTGTTTGCAAGCAGCAGATCCAGGAGAGCATCTCCTGTATTCAGCCTGTCCAGCATCTCTGTTAAAAAAATAGTCCTTGATGTGCCTAAAATCTGTTGGATCGCTTGTCCCACCTCCACAGTGTCCTCTCAGATCTTGGGGTTGTAGAGTCCCCCCAGTGAGAATCTGTGATCAAGAGATGACTTCTCCATAGTTGAAGGGGGCTTCACCCACCTCCTGCCCTTTATCAGGTGGCCTAGAGTAGGCACTGATCATAATGTTGCCATTGCAGCCCTCACTGTGATACTGAGGAGAAAACTCTCAAAAGCCTGTAAACCTTAGTCCATAGCTCTGTGTGTCCCTTTGCACAGAGCGCAAAACCAGCCTGAGCCTTCACTTTCCTTGTCTTTGTGAAAGAGCACCTTTATCTATGCACTGCAGTACTTCCTTCCCTGAGCTCTCCTATCACGTCTCTACTTCCTGTGTCAACATCTTCAGCTGCACAGAGACATCCAGCTTCTCCTGTTAGTTTTCCAGGCTGCATACATTAATATACAGACACTTGAGGCAGGCCATTGGTTGTCCAGCTTCCTTGGATGGGAGATAAACCCCCCCTGTTGCCCTGTCCAGTGTATGCTTCCACCTACCGATGGACCTAACTTGAAGTTTCCCTCGATAATTTTGTAAACCCATTGACAAAAATGTTGCTGCAGTTTTCTGCCAAGTTTCATATAAGCTGAAGGCCATTGAACAAACCCGCAATGTCTGAAGGCAGAAGTGAACTATGTAGTAACTCCAGCTGCTGTTGTTTAACTGTCTGTATTGACACATCCACTGTACAACTTTTTAAATAAACAAACATTTTGGTTTCTGCTGCAGGGAACTATTTTTTTCAGAAGAATTGAAAAATGTGCAGCTAATTCTTATTATGTGTCATAGCACAAAGAAACACATTCCACTGCATTCATTTACTCTTAACACAGATCTCAAAGATTTGTAATGGTATTTTTTCCTTTTGCAGTGCTACTCAGAGTTAAAAAAAAAAAAGAAAATCACACACAAAGAATCATTAGTTTTAAACTCTACAGAAAGATCATTTTAGGTTCTGTGGGACGGGTTCCAGAATGAATTTAGGACTTTCTGGTGAATATGCTTTTGCCTGTCTGATAGACAACTGGAACTAAGCCAAAAGGAACCATAAAATTGTCAATAGTAAGTTGTATATGTCATGTAGTATTTTCTTCCACATCACTGATCAAAGAGACACAATTCAAAAAATGCAAAGCTCTGACTTAGAAAGTGTCCTGGTTTGGGTTAGAACAGAACTGATTCTGTTCAATGGTCTTACTTTTCAGCGCAGTCTCTTCTAACTCACTCCACTTTCTGAAGTTAACGGTGTGTTTTTGCAGAGTGTCTGCTTCTAGCGGAGATAACGCTTCATGTTTAGAGTTTAAACTTGTGATAGCCTCAGGTTGTGCCAGGGGTGGCTTAGGCTGGATATTAGGAAACATACATTTGTTAAAAGGGTTGTAAAGCTCCGGAACAGGCTGCCCACGGAAATGGTGGAGGCACCATCCCTGGAGGTATTTAAAATATGTATAGATGGGGGCCATGGTTAGTGGTGACTTGGCAGCGCTGTGTTAATGGTTGGACTTGATTTTAAAGGTCTCGTCCAACCAAAATGATTATATGATTGTATGAATATTTTATCCTCTCCCCCCCGCCCCGCCCCAAGATTTAATGTGTGTAAGTGCTAATGCACGCTAGTACTACAAACCCAGACAGTCAGACCTAGGCTGTTAACTCACTGATTTTCACATAACTTTGATTTTGTGGTTCCCAGCAAGCTAGGGGACTATATCAGTCCATATTAAAAAGGGTAAAAAGTTATCTAATGCTGACATTATACCCTAAAATATTTGCTACCTTGAGACCTCTACTAAGACCGGTTTTGTTGTCTTTCCTGCTGCAGGCTTTCCTGGGATGCAGCCCTACATAACTTTGCTTGGAGGACTGTCTTTTTTTAGCTGTACTTGAATTTAGGAGGTAGAGGTGAGTGCAGATGTTTGGTTTGGAAATGTTGGTCTTTTCTAGTGTGGTTGTGCAGCTGTAGGTATCTGAGCTACCTACTTCTAAAGCTTGCTTATGGATTTTACAAGAGCTTTGTTGACAGTGCAGTCATAGAGAGAGTTGACAGTTAACAGGAAGAGGAAGGCAGGAAATGGAATTTGAATAATGAAGGGATGGAGACTTTATCCTAGGGTGACTTCATCGAGCACAATGAGTGCAGTCACAACAGGCTCTGCCTTGCTTAACCCGTGGTCAGATGTCCTAGGTTTATTTACGCTGATCACCTCACTTCAGCATAACTCTGACGTGCCCAGAATGAGAACTTCGTGAGACAAAGGACTGTTCAAACAGTCACACAAACAGACGATGATCCAAGTGAAAAGAATAACCTTGGAGAAACTATAGAAATGCTACAGCTTGCTAACCGAAGGTGAAACTTTTCTCTAAAACTGAGATTTGTGGAGAATTTGTGTAATCTTGGGGAAGAAAAACACCACTAAGCACAACCAATAGTGAGATGTAAGCACGTGACAGCTAAGAACTGTCATAAAAGCAAGTCCAGCAAATAGTCTTCCTGGAAAGTCTGGTGAACCTCTA
>JAVSBS010000811.1:0-16964 GCA_033124195.1 Coracias cyanogaster | reverse complement strand
CCGCGCAGCCCGGAGAGCCGGGCGCGGAGCGTGGCGGCGGGCGGGAGCGGCAGGAGGCCCGGGAGGAGCGCGGCGCGGCGGCGGCCGGGGATGCGCAGCCGGCGGAGGTGCCGGGCGGGGCCGCGGCGGCGCTGCTCGGGGAGACGGGGCTGGCGGTGGGCTGCTGCATCGCGGCGGCGCTCAGCTGGGAGCGGCCCCTCCATAGCCTGGGCGGCTTCGTCTGCGCCAACCTGCTCTTCTGGTGAGCGAGCCGGGCGGGGATCGGGACCGGGACCGGGACCGGGGCCGGGACCGGGGCCGCCCCCCACCCCGCGGGAGAGGAGCCCCTGCCCGGCCGCCGCCGCCCCGCCCGGCGACGGGCGCCTCCCCACAGCTCGCCCCTCGCTCGGCCCTCGGGAGAGCGTTTGCGCTGTTCCCCCTCCCCAGCCCGGTGCCCTGGCCGCTCTCTGAGGGGGGCTGGCCCGCTCGCCGCCCCACAGGCGGAAGGGCTTGCTGCCTCTTCACCTGCGCCGTTCTGCCGCCGGCAGCCGCGCCGGGGCGGGTACGGCCCTTACTTGCCGGGCACCTGCCCTGTCGGGTTCTTTCGCCCTCCGTGTCTGCTTTCTGGCTCCCCCTTCTCCCTCTGCTCCCTCCAGCAGCGAGGAGGCCCCGACCCCGGCGGCGGCGCACCTGGCTGGGCAGGTGCGTGTCCCGCAGTGGAGGTGAGCGGTGGGTGGGCCTGCCTTCCTCCGCGGAGCTGGGCAGCCTGCCGGAGTGAGGCCTTGAGCTGCGCCGCTGCCGCGGTCCGTTCCTTCCTTCACAGTTCGTTTGCGGGGTCAATTTCCACACCGGTGGCCTAGTTAGGGGCGGCTCTGAGGAGTGCGGGCAGCAGGAACGTCGCTGCACTGCAGCAGTTCCCTTCTTTGACTATGCTTTTTCTAGTCAGATACAGTTGGGTTGAATAAGCCCCAGAAATTAACATAGGGATGCATTCGGTGTTGTGTTTGTAAAAGCTCCTCTGTTTATTTCTGTAGGGAAAAAACTTGTCTTTCTATGTGAGACTTGCTCAGGACTTTCCCCTGGTCTTACATTTTGGCTGTGCCTACGTTTTGTCGTTTTCTGAGCTGAAATGTTGCTGTATGCCTGCTCGCTCATGTAGAGTGATTTATGAATTCTCTATCTAATAATACTGTCAAGACTTTAAGACTTGTGTTTCCTTTCCTCTAGCTAGAGCTGCCTCCTTTCCTCTTAAGTGAATGAGAGGCAAACAAACAAAGAAGCGGGTTAATTGCAAACTCCGCTTAGTTCTTTACAACCCTAACAGCGTGATGTTTAAGCATGAGGTTTTGCTCTCATTTTTAGCTTTCTTCAGTGATTTGGAAGAGTCGTAATGCTTTATGTTTCTTTGCAACGTGGCTCTGATAAAGTTTTCAAGGGCAGTATCTAAAAGAATAGATTTCTGTCCCTCAAGGAGTACTAGCTGCTGGGCAATCCGTTTGCTATTCTTTCATGCAATTTGATCATAAACAAGGTATATGGTGCATGCGTTATGCAATGCCTATGGGAAGCCTCCTTTGGTAGTCTTTTGGGCAACATATGTGGCCAGTATTTGAAGTTCATAGAGTACCAGGTTGGAAGGGACCTCAAGGATCATCTAGTCTAACCTTTGTTGGCAAAAGCATGGTCTAGACAAGAGGGCCTGTCCAGCACCCTGTCCAGCTGTATCTTAAGAGTGTCCAATGCTGGGGAATCAAGCACATCCCTGGGGAGATTATTCCAATGACTCATTGTCCTTCTTCTAAAAAATTTTCCTCGTGTCCTAATTAGAATCTCCCCAGGAATGACTTGTACCCATAACCCAAGCTATTTTATCGAAACTTACAGTTTCTTACTGTCAAGAGGAGTCAGAATGGCAAAAGTCAGGGCGAAGACTACTTGTACTTTGGTGGTGGTGGCGTACCTCAGCAGGGAGCTCACTGTCTAGTGCCAGGGAGACTTTAGAGGTTGGAGACAAACTGGGAGATACATAGGAGCACCAGTGATGGCCGGTAAACTTTGGTGGTTTGAGAATGAAGAACATCAGGAAAGATCTTGTTAGCAAACCGATGAAATCTGCACTTTGAAAATTAAACAGTTGTTTAGATCTAGTTTCATGTTTCCATGCTTTGGTGTTGGCATTGTGTTTGCAGCACAGCGTGTTTGCTGCCTGTCCTTTTCTTGTTTGAGATCCAACTGGTCAGCCTGGTTTGTGATGACTCAGCCAGTGGCTGACTGGTCCAGGACTGGGCACAAGAGTTCACCCCTACTGCCTGTGAAGTCCCTCCTCACAGGGCTTCGGGCTGGCCAGAGCCTAGGTTGAAGAAACATTTTCCAGTTACTGCTTCACGTGCCTCGTCTTTCTTCATCACGTGCCTGCAAGTATCCACGTCCCGTGCAGAGATAGTTTTACTTCCAGTGTGTAGGGCCTCTAATGTCAGTATTTCTCGAAGTTGAGAAGCCTGTATTGCTACATGGGAGACTCCTCTGACTTTATCGGCAATAGTGTTAGTGGAAGAGGGAGGAAGGGAAGATGAAGGTTAATTTTACGGCTTTCTAAATGTTGGAAAATTAGTAATAATTCCTTCCTCCCATCCCATTAAATTTGGTGGGGCTGTGTTAGTTTAGTTCTTATATGTAAGCCATTCAAAACACTTCATGTGTAAACTGTTGTAGTAGGAGCTGCTGAGAGTCAACTATTTCTCTGATGTCGTAAAACCCTTTGGGTTTTGTTTTCAGTGTTTTTATATATTCTATTGAAACCTCGTTCCCATTAAAAATCTTTTAACCATGGTATTGTATATAAATGCACTTTCAATGTTTACTACAAAAATAATGCTCTTCTACTTACAAAACATTTACTTCTTAAATTTCATTGTTTTCCTTCATTTTTTTAAGTATTCCTAACAAATAATCTGACTCTTTAACTAGGCTTAAAGCAACTAGTTCTTGGTTGTGCGTTCAGGATGTCCTTAGACTAGGCAGTGCTGTACCATTTTTCAGTTACCTTAGATTTCTAACATGAAGGCTGCACAAAAGTTCAGACCCTGCAACAGCTGACACAATGTGCTTTATTTTAATATTTTGAATAAATTTATCATATATTAATTCTAGTACAATTTAGATTTGATATAGACTGGCATATTTGGTGAACTAACATTTCATTAATTTTTTTCTTGGAAATTAATGAAACAAGGCTAGCTGTTAAAGTATAAAGAAATCCAGTTATTCAAAAAGCATTTGTCACTTAGCACCTCCATTATTTATTCACAATTAATAACTTCAAGCCTCCCACCCCAAAAGACCCCAATTGAAAATCTTTAACAAGGTTTAAGTATATATTACTTATCTCAAATGTGACGTGGATCCTACTCTTCCGCTGTAGATAGTTTACAAGCTGAAGTCAAAATACCACATGAGGAAAAGAACATACTTTTTTCCTATTTTACATGCATAGCACTGAAAAAGTTATTTGCCCAAGAGCAGAGAAACTGTGCTGGTGCCAGAAGTTTAGTCCAGGTATTCTAAGTGTTAGGCTGCTGACTGATAGCTTTCAATCTTGGGTTTAACCTCAGACACGTATTATCCGTCAATTCTAGATGTTAAGCTACTATTCTAGCCTAATTATTACTTCATGTATCTGTGGATGGGGTAGAAGGGATAGTGGCAGCTTTTAATTTTTATTCTCCCAATCTGCCAAGCATTTCTATGAGGACAGGGGGACAAGTTTATTTTTGTTAATTCCATGTTGTTTGCAATTTGCAGATATTTGTTTCAAATACATAGATCTCCAAATGTAAATTATGTTTCAAACATAATACATTCATGTCTGCAAGGTCATCTTAGATGCACCAGTGGCATCAACTCGCTAGTTCCCCAAATGACTGATTTCCATGGGGTTTCTTGGGAAGAGAGGCAGTAGAAAGGCTAAGATGTCATTGGTTGTTTTTTCTGGTTCCTTGTGGAACATATTTATTACATTTCCCTGTTTGCTGTTCTCATTGCTAGCCCAAATCCTTTTTCTTTTTTTTTTTTTTTGAGGATTTTTATATGCTTTCTGATACACAGATTTGTGTGTTACTGCAGGTCTGTTGTTAACAACATTGTGTGATGTTACTGTACTGGGTGAACAAATTAACTGATCAACTGCGTAAAATACAAGTATCATTCCTTGATTTAACACACGTGCTGGACAAATTTACCATTAAAAATAGTGTCTTTTGTCACTACCCATACTCAGATTGGTTTTGTTTGATCTCAGACCTAATGAATATTTTCATTGTATGGGAGAATCAATTAATCGAGAAAGAAAACAATATTTCTTAAATCTGCACTGTGTGCATTGTATCTGGTAAAGACTGTGGTAGGAAGGTTATTCCAGACAGAAAATCTAGTTGCTATGTAAATGTTAGTAACAAAAACACATTCAGAGTTTAGCAGTTTGGTGTGCTTTAAGTGTCCAGTTCACTTGTAGATTTGTTATTAAAGCATTTCTTACTTGAAATCTCTGCTTTGCATGTGTAATGCCTATTGTGGAGGCTTCTCAAAGTACTTTGCATTCATTTTTTTTTCTTTTGACATAATAAAATTGTACCAGGCTAAGTATTTCTCTTAGGTGTTTGCACACAAGCTGTAAGTGCTGCACTAACTACACCTGGATGGAGAGCTAGCCTGTAACGCTGCGTTTCTGCACCTTTGGAGAGCAGCGTGCGCACACAGCATGTGCTTGCATCTGGATTTTTCTTGCTTCTTACAGGACAGAAGCTGACCTGTTAGACATGCAGCGGCCACATTTGTGTAGCTGTTCATAGCTGTAGCAACACACACATACAGTTATCTCATTATTTTCCATTTTGAGTGTTTGAGAAAGGGGACTGTAAGTTTATACCCGCTATCCACAGTGACCGTGGGTACCACTGGGAATGTAGCCCTCAGGGAACTGCTCAAGCTGGACATTGTAATGAATGTGGCATCCTGAGCTTTAGGAAGGCTACTGCTTACAAAATGTTACTTTCTTCTTGGTCTTGTCTGTATTAGGTGGTCTTCGTATGCTAGAGATGTTATTCCTAGCAGGCTGCTGTGGTGATTAATGGCTTTCAGGACTGCCTAGAGGTTGTAAGCTTGGTGGTTGTTTTCCCCTAGCAGTGAGTGTGGTCCCTTCTTTAAGGGTGGCTCCCTTAGTCCTTGTACAAGCATCATGTGGCTTTTGTCCATCCAAACCACTCTTCGTGTCATTAGTAAGCTGTTCACAGAGACTCTGTATAGATTGTATTGGCTATCTAAATTCAGGTTTTAATTTCACTTCACTCTGGATTTTTGAGGAGTCCAGTTATTGAAATTGCAGGTTGCAATATATAAATGGCTTACTCCCCGTTGCTTTAATTCAGGTACACCGTAATCCAGCTGTTTCAGAGTACCCGAAGACAGATGCTTTCCCCAAACCACAGTCAAATCTGAGAGCATAGCAAGCAAAATGAATACAGAAAGAATTAATTCTGCCTAAATTTAAATCCAAATATTTGGTTCAAAATACTTGCTTTCATTTAGAATATGTGGGGAAATTAATCAGCGGTGGTAGACGGGAGGGAGATTACCAAACTAAATTAAGTGAGAATTGGAATAAAAGAAATCCATGAAATCAAAACAAAGAAAAATGCATTAAAATTAAGAGTGTTGGAGTAAGAAGGGGCATTGACATTTTGAGGCTAGTGTGTAGTATGTTGGCTTTCAGATCACTGTCTTAAATTCTCTCCCAAGTCAGGATACATCTATATGTTTCTGTAACAAAATGTTTTTCTTCTTAGAGCAGATAGATGCTAAATGTGGTTTTGAATTTGGGAAATTTCAGTGTTCAGCTCTCTCTGTTAGAGGAACTCTCAGAGCGACTTTTTTAGTAATTTTGGGATTCCTTTCCCAAAAATCCAAAGTACAAGAATAACACGTAAGTGAATAGTTTAACAGAGATTGTAATCCTGCCTCAAACCATACTAAGAGTTTCTGTCTCTTAGCCCTTGAATATGGGTAGTAGAATAGGTATTTATTTTATAATCACATCTTTTGTAATTTATGATATATTAATTATCAGAAAAGAGAAAAAAAATGTTCTGGTGTAGGCAGTTTTGAAATTTGTTGTGTGTGAATGGATTTCTTATGTGGTTGCTAGTTTGCTTCTGATAGTCTTAATTTGCTGCATTTTACCAAGGTTTTGTAGCTTATTGGTATTACGATTATTTTATTATACCCATCTACATTACAGTAAATTGCTGTTCGTCCTGCAAGCATAAAAAAGTGTTTGTGGTTTGTTGTTTGTTTATTCTTTTTCCTAGAAGGTGATATTTCAAAATACACTTTCTCAAGTAAAGCTGTAATTTCAATGGCAACACAAGTTATGATAAAATTTTAGAGTCCACTTCATTTCACTTAGGCAGTGTTAAGCTTATGTTCACTTTTCCAATATAAATTTATTAGAACTTTTGAAGGCTCTGGAGGTAGAAAAGTGGAACAGAAAATTAATTTAGTTAACAAAATTTTTTAAAGCCATTATCTCAACTGCTATTTAGTGACAGTTTGCATAGTTTTGGCTGAGAGATGGGTTTACAGGAATGAAAATTGACATTGTTTGAGAGCCAGAGGGTGTTACATAAAAACCTGGACATTTTACAGCATTTTTCATCCAGTAAGATGAAAACAGGATCAATCAGAAAAGGAATCAAATGGGATAATTGAGGAACTGAGGGAAAGTGAGTTTTACTGGACAATTAGGACCAAATCCAGGATGAGGACTTTGCGGAAGATGGAAATCCTGAACAAAAGAGAACAGAAGAATTGCAGCATGGCTTGGATTTATTCTGTCTTGCAAAACGTAAGAATTCTGTGTCTAAAGCATTTCTCTTGAGAGAGAAATGATGATTTCTTCACGTATTAACTCAAAATAATGAGACCTTTCAAGTATTAAGTAGACTTTTGAGAACAATGGAAGTTTTATGGGGATATGCTATGCTCCATGGTGGATGTTACAGGACTAATGAGAGCATTAAAGAAAAGGAGATTTAGGGCAGCATGGTAGAGGTGGATTGTTTAACATTGAACTGCTGCTGCTGTATGAGAAAATGGGATTAAGATTTCTTCTGTACTTTGCCAGAGTAGAGGTTAATTAAGGTCGTCTGGGCATGTTTCTGCAGAAATAAAGGAAGCCAGGTTATCTGATGTTATTTATGTGTTTAATTCAAAAGAATTTTAACTTCCATGGGACTATCATGTCAGTGACGTAATGGTAGCAGTTGATGTCATGGTAGACTTAGAAGGTAGGTAGTGTAGGTCATTCAAATTTCCTCCTTCTCAGTTTTTTATTTTACATGCCTATTCAAATGCAGTAGGCTGCAGTAAATCTGATCCACAAGCCATACACGTTGAAACGTGATACTAAGTGCTGCATTCCCCAAGAGCTTTCTTTGCAAACAGTGTGAGATAATTTTGCAACGTGACATTTTATTATTGACTGTTCCTAGACCACCAATATCCTTGCAAAGTTACCAGTTTCTAAGCAAATTTCTCTTTGGTGATTAAATGCAAAGCATTTTAAAGATTTTTCTTATGTATTTGCTTGGAGAATTGTACTATTTTCGTTTACTTACTTACGAGTTTAAACATCGTTTCTTGTAGTTCGTGTAGAGGGAATATGCAATTTGAATTCCTATCCTGTGTCTTACTGACGAGTTATAATGGTCCTGGAGTCCTTGTCTTTTGCCCTGCAGCCTGCACACAGACCTCCAAGAGAACTACCACTTCTACAGCTGGCTGTTAAAGTAATAGCAGTTTGTGAGAGTTCTTGTGACAAGACATTTTATTTATTACTCCAAAATCTTTATTCCTAACAAGTTCTAGAAGGTTTTCTAAAGAACAGCTGTCTGGTTTGATTTGATGTGTGCTTCCTAGCTGAACAAGTATGATCATAATCTTTTTAATAAAACCTGACAAATAAGCTTCTTGAATAAAAGGTTGATGAACCAATTGTCTTTGTCCTGACAAAGAACGAAGTAGGAAAATGCTGCAAGTTTTAGAATAATCATGCCTCTTCTCTATTTTTTTTTTTTTTTAATGTTTATGTACTTCATAGAACTTCCAGTTCTTCACTCTATTCTGGTTGAAATATTTTATTAAATATCTTAGCTATCTAAGTTCTTGGATGGCATTCTTACTTAGAGGAATCTGTAAGTTAAATGTTTCGTCCTAATTTGTCTCTGTACAGAAGCTTACGCTTTTCTCCACAAAATTAAAAAGGATTTTAAATATTTTTAAATGTAGATACTTTAAGAAGCATTCAGTTAGAGTATTTCACATGTTTTCAGCTAAACAAATATATAGCTGTTTGAGTTCAAGCTGCCAGGCACTCAAAATGGTGGTGTGCATGTTTTAAATCTGGATTAATATATATGATGTAGAGTAAGTGTTTTTGAAATTACTTTATTCAACTAATTATGCCTTTTGTAAGGGTGAGGAGGTTTTTTAGACAGAATTTATGGTCATTGTATGTTCAAACATTTTTGAGAGCACGTGTTACATGTAACAAAACACATTTGCATATGTTTCCCTCTCTGCAACAGGGAATCTTCTGTACCGCAGTTTTTGCATGTCTTTCAAACCTGCAGATTGACAGTGAAATACCATATAAATATAAGAATATGATTCTAACAAATTTTATCATATAAATAGATTCTGGTTAAAAAATGTGCATAACTTGTTCTGCCTTAAGTGAGTATCTGAGCTTTTATGCAGGGATGGGGAAAGGATTTTTGCACGGTAATTCTCAAACAAGTATCTAAATACTGTGGCTCAGACCAAGATGTACTAAAGGAACAACAGGAAAAATTCTGGAATACTGAGTTTTGGATTTCACATATGTTGAATACTTGACCCTTTGGATTTTGATATTTATATATGCTGCATCTTGATATCTACAGAAGCTTAATATGAAAATCATTTATATCTAAGAGCAATTCACGTAGAAGTTGTGAATTCACATGTTTAATAGATGTAAAAAGTAGGTTTTGCAAACCTGCTTTGGGATGTTTTTTTCGATTAGGAGAGTCACAGCATTACATTACCTTTAAATAAAATATAGTTGAATTTAATACATATTATTGCCTCTTGATTCACAAGAGGGCAAACAAAATGATTGAGCCAGTGATCAGTAAGAGCACAACCTTTCTGATCCTGCCTTTGCAGTGCATTTCAGCAATGTTCTTAAGGAACTGCGTTTTGTGCTGTATTTAGAAGAAAACTAACCCTCCTCCCATTCCCCAGACCTCTTGCTCGAGATAGGCATCAGAATTTTTTGCACCAGACTTGTGCTGATCACTCCAGCAGCAGCAAGCCCAGAAGAATGGCCAACATTCAGCTCCAAGCAGGAAGCAGTTCCCACCAGGAAACACTAATGACCACATCTTTTCCTTACCTGCATGCCATCATTGTAGATGTCTGTCTGACACAGTGTTGGGCAGTCCGCCGCAAGAGCAGGAACAGACATACCTTTAAAATCAGCAGATAAAACCCCCAGAATATCTACTGTTGGCAGTTGAGCATTCTCAGAAGTGTTTGGGCTGTACAGGTGCGAGCCATTCTCTGCCTGTTTCATGTCACAGCCCGTGCTTGCTTACCTGCGTTTTATGGAAGAATACCTGTTCTGTGGAAAACTGTGTGGAAGGTGTTGCTGGATTTTCATCTTAGTGCAACACAGACAAGGAAACAAGTATTTTAACAACCTGCACTATTTAGACCTCCACGGAAAAAAACTCCGGAGAGCTTGGGCTCTGGTTTTAAGATGTAAATACGTGTTTGTTGAGCACTGAACTAAAGTCTGCAAATCATTCGTGTAGCTAGTAAATGTGTCATAACAGCTGATGGTGAAGCAAAGCTCCATGTTCTTGTCTGTTACAGCTTGTATTTGTGTGATTACCTCTAGAGTTCATGTCAGGATGGATGGTTGTAAAATGTGTACCTACTAAGGCTTTCCAGAAATAACTACCTCTGGCTGCTGGCAATCTTGGTCATTTAGTTCTTGATTAAATATTTTCTTATGGTTTGTATTTATTAAGTACAAGTCATTCATAATTCTAGAATGTGTTGTAAAAAAATACCTTCACAGCTGAAATGGGGCTTGTATCATCAGACTGATGGTACAACTTTAAAATAATTGAATAGGTCCGTGCCTTCACTGTATCTCACAGGTACAATTAAAAATAGCTTTTGTCATGTCCTCTAAGACTTCATGATGTTTACAGGCTGCGATGTTGTATGACAGTGTTTGCCTCTGGAATTTCTTAGCTGGCATCTGCCACTTAAATGACTCTGTACGGTCGCGTTTGTGCAGTTTATTGTCCCAGGAGCTGTGCACTGGGATGTGGATACTTCTTGATACAACTGATGTAGTGGATGATTTGTTGTATTAACATATCTTGCCAGTATTGACATGTGGTCATCACATACTACAAAGAGTTGGAGAAAGACAAGAAGGACAAGGTACATTAGGTTACTTTTCTATCTTTATGTGGTGTGATATTATATAATATCATCTTCAGGAGCAAGTAAAGGAGCTCTCTAACCAGATTAGGCCTAGTCATTAGTTTTAATGAGTTGTTCTGCTGTGTACAGTCTTGCTTTTGCCATTGGATTTCAGCTGCATTTGTTGTTCCATATTTTCCTTCCATCTGACCTTCATGGCTATGGGAAGCTTCTCAGAAGTATTTTCAGTCAGAGCATGATTCTTGAACTTAAACATAACATTTTGGCAAAATGTGGAAGTTGCCAAAATACAGAAAAGGTTACATTTGAATTTAACAACTTTTGAAGAGGCAGTAGAGATTAATGGGAATGAATATTTATTTGTGTGACACTAAAAATAAAGCAGCATGACTTGCTAAAAAAAAGTTGTATTATGGGATTTAAGAAAATTTTTGTACTCTAATTACCTGTAGATAAGAAGAAATGAAGGGGACAGAAATGCTGAAGAGCGGGTCGGGTAGCTCTGAGTGGAGTTTCAGAATGATGTACTTTTTTTTTTTCCCAGTAAAGTTCACATTTGTATGTAGTATTTTATATATGTATTATTTTAAAATTGCAGTCAAAAGAGTTTACCATTATGCCATTAAAGAATTTGGCTTTTAATTGTGGAAGTTGTCAATTTGTAATTCTTAATTGTGCAGTTTAGAATCATTTCAGTCCAGCTACTGTACAACCAGGCCAAGAAACAGAAACTGTTACACCTCAAAGTTCTGTGTCCGGTATCTTACGGAAGAGAATTTGCCAGCCATTTTTAATAGACTAAAGTAGTCATAGAATGAAAATATTGTTCAGGTTGGTGAGGGCCTCTGCAGGTCTCTAGGCTAACCTCCAGCTTAAAAAAGTTAATAATACAGAACATATTGCTCAGAGTTTTGTCTTGACAGCCTTCAAGGATGGAAATTCCACAACCTCTGTGGGCAACAACTGCTTAATTATCCTATCAGCCAATAGTTGACATCTCTCCTATTTCATTTTCTAATAATGGTTTCTCAGTTTCCCTGCAGTGGAGCTCAGAAGCAGGCTTGGCTCCATCAAGCTTACATTCTCATGTGTAGAAGAATGTCAGTTGGAAGGACACAGGAGGTCAGCTGGTTTGACCTGCTCAATTTAGATCCAGTTAGACGCAAGTTGCTCAGATTATTCTGCGCTCTGTAGTGGTCTGGTATCTGTCTACTGCCTGCAGTAGCTCTTCCACTTGCCTGCCTTTATATGTGAACCAGGGGACATCATTCACAGGTGAGGCCACTTGTTGCCACCAGCCCAGGGGAGAGGCATTTCTTGCAGTCCCCAAACCAGATGGCAATATCCTACCTCTGGAGCTGCCTCTGAGTGAAAGCCTCTTGTGCTGGGGATACCTGTTTCAGCCAGTGCTGGTGACCTGTGACACCTCATGTCACCTCATCCACCGTTGTGCAGTCCCACACTGTCTACAGCAGTGTTTCTTGCCCCCTTGTCATGCAGGCTGCTCTGCTAACTGCCGAAATCATTCTGCAAAATGCATAATTCTATACATTGTTTCAACCTTTGCTTTCTGAAAAAAAAGTGTCAAAGTACAGCTGAATTTCATGGCGAGACAAATCTTGTTTATGTCCTTAGTAACAGTTTTTACTTCCACACCAGTTGCAGAAAATAATTAATTTCAACATCAGTCTATTTTGTCCATTGCTTAAAAAGAGAGCATAAAAGTTTGTTGAGTAATATAGCTATTGATTCTTCTACTAAATAGAAATACTTTTGAGCAGTACATGATGATGTCATTCTGGAGCCTTTCAGGTTTGTCAAATATGTGTGTGTTAGAAATACTTAAGTAAACTCTGTTCTTTTCCTTAAAAAAGAAGGGGAGGGGGAAGCCCTAACTCCTAATAATAAGCAAAAGTACAACTGATTTCTTTCTTGTAGTCTGGTTGCTATGCATCATGTTGATAATGCCTATAAGAATTTTGAATCCCAACACTGTTAGCATAGGAAGTGGTTTTCACGTCCCAGCATGTTCCACTAACCTTTGATAAGCTTATGATAAATATATGCTAAAAAAACTACATGGGGACCTTATCAGCTTTTGACCAGTGAGGGCTTCAAGGACAGAGATCTCTCTGACATAGAGTTCACCAACACTTTTTCTAATCTGTATTGCTGGAGCACCTGAGGGCTGACACACTGACTGTGAAGGAATTCCTAAGAGATGGTCTTTCTTGCACACAGCACAGTAAGTACTCAGCTCCGAAGCAGGGGAAGAAGGAGTGTGACAGCTAGTACTGTTACGGCATGGGAAGTCCAGTCAGGATAATTCAAAGCTCTCCAAATCAGTGAAAGGCTCTTGTTTGGTGACTACATCCGCTGTTCCAACTAGATCACAGTTTTTTTCCCCAAAGCTATGGAGCAGAAACAGCAGTATGAAGAAGGTAGAATGACATGACTTGGAAGCATCTTTCAGAGAGGATGCTACCTTGTTAATCCTTGTTTGCTAATCCTCGTCAGCATTAGTGCAATTGTTTTTAACAGCAGGTGACAGCTGTGATTGCAGTGAAACTAGGAGTGTGGTTGTGAGCATAAAGTAGGTCAAACACGTTCTGTATGTTCTTTGAAAGAGAGACTAAACCTTCTTAGTAAACATCTGGTCTTACCTTTAAGAACTAGTAATGTGTGTGTATGCATGCATGCACAAACACACACACTTACATTTCAGTATTGATTTTCTTTGAAACCATTGAGGTGTGGCCAATGGTAATTTCTAAGTCAGGGCATACTGTTTGATTCCATAAAATAGTAATGCACAAGCACCACAAACAAACTATAGAATAGGCATGGTATTAAGCCCACATAACTTAAAGGTCTGCATTTGTTACAAACTTCTGATGTCTAGAACTTGTATGAAAAATTATTCATTTGATTTTTCTATACAGTGTCATATTTCTTCTTCCACACATCCACCCCCCATCATTATCAATAAGTGAAATAAGTAGGCGAAATGAAGTCTTCAGCGCAGTTGAACTTAGTCCTTAAACAGAATCAAGGATTTTTAATGCTGAAGATTATTATCATGAAAAATAGTGAGATAACATGATGCAGAGCTGTTGGAGTTTTGATTTAATGAGCTGTGTTTGGGCAGCTTTGAAAGAGCTTCTAATCCTTTTTCTCTATACCTCTCTATTGGTTTTCTTGAGCTGACTGAAATTATACAGAGGTACTGATTTCATACTTTTTTGATAGAATAGTCTTATAATTCAAAATCAGCACAGATGTAGAAACCCTTGATATTCAGAAAAAAACCTTTCAGAGCGAGCTTATCTGTTCATATTGGAAATCATATCCTGGTCTGCTCAGGGAGATTGGGCATTATGAGTTCGTGTCAGATGTGAAAATGAGTGGCATGGACATTTCCTTTGATGCAACCCTCTTTTGAGGATTGCAAGGAACACTGGAGCAGTTTCTCAAAGCTGCAGTGTATCTGCTTGCTGCTGCTTTTTATTTCCCTTCCCCCTCACTGTTGCAGAAAAACTCCCCGGCAGCAGCTAGCTGGGTGGCCAGTTGCCCTGTTTTCCAATCTGAGAGGTTTCTTGGAAACCTCCCAGCTCTGTATGATGTTGTTCCTGTTGGTATTCTCATTTGATCCACTTGGTTTTGGCAATCCTCAGCTTTTTTTTTTTTTTTTTTACCTTGAAAAAGATAACTACTGTGCTCATTTTGTGTATTCAGAGCTCTGATTTCAAGTGCTTGAAACGAGGTATTAAAATGGTTAAGCTTTTAAAAAAAAACTTAGTTGAATTTTAATTCTTTTGTTCTTCACATCCTTTTTGTGAGTTAAGGCATTTGTCAGTAAAACAGGCAGAAGAACTAATCTCCAGACACACCTGGACAGCAAAATCAGCAATGCATGAGATTAAAATCATGCATTCTGAGCCTAGGTCTGTTTGACTTCACGTGTTCTAAAAATATATCTAATGAAAAAATTCATAAAAGCTCATTATGAAGACAGGTTTGAGTATTATACCATGAATGATACCATTTTATTGCATCTTTTCATTTGAAAGAATGGTTTATATAAAAATCTCATATGAAGATAGGCCCTATAGGAAATGCGAGAAAACGTGTAATCTTTTCTGTATGTGTTGTTCCAAGACAATTTATGTTAATAAAAGCATAATTAATTTAAAAAGCCATGTTTTCAATGCAATAATTAAAATACTTTGTTTTCTATACTTCCTCTGAGCTTAAATAAAAGTGTGGACAAAAATCTACTACGTACTCAATGTATGTTTGCATCATAATGATTGCGTCTTTAAATGAGACTAGTTTGTGCTTGGAGCTCTCAATGTTTGCCTCCTGTGGAAGGATCATGGGGATAAACTAAACTCAATTAACATAGTATCAGTATATTTTTTTCCTCTGTATTTTCAGTACTAGTAGCTGTCAGTTTACCTATGTTTCCAATAAATTTTAAATTATTCAACCTTTTTTTCTTCTTGACATCGTAGGTTTGTTGCACTGACCCCTTGGAGAGTATATCATCTGACTTCTCTTATAATACTTGGAGTGCTAATTCTTCAGATAATAAAGGATTTGGTATTCTCAAGGATAAAAGGTAACTAACTGATAGAGTTCCTTTCTTAAACGACATGCAATTCAGAGCATGTGAGTTCATTCCTAAAATCTACTTCGATATTACAATTACTGTAAAATAATCATAATAATGTTAGCTATTAATCGTGTTCATTACTAAATCCACTTTGATACTATGGTTAGTGTAAAAAGTGTTAGCTAATTTTGTAGAGAAATAATGTATCTGTGATGATTTACTTCTTCCGGTCAAGTTTTGCTATATTTTGTAGAAAGGGCATTAGGAGATGTGTTTTAGCTGAGTGTTATTGGTATCTGTGAACAATCATTCTTGGTTTTTAACTGCTATATCTGGAAATGCATTATTTTCTAAAATACAGTTTTCCTAAACATTCATACTTTTTCTGGCATGACTCCAATCAAATAATCCTTGTAAAGTTTGGGAGACCAAATATAAATTGGTCAACTTTGTAAACAGATTGAGAAATTACCTATTTTAGCACAGTTGAAATAGGAGCTGAGCAGTGGTTTTGTCTATTTCATGCAGTGGTTAGTTTCCAGTGTGTAGAATGTCTTCCATGAATACACCCAGGTTTGAAAGACATATTGAGTTGGTTGGCTGGGCTCGTGGGATTTTTAATTCCTGTTCTGTAATTCATGCCCACCTTGAAAATTCTTTGGTAAAATGCTTGTCGTCAGTCTGTAATTCTCGTTGTCAGAAAGTTTTTCGTAGAATCATAAAATAGAATCATAGAATCATTATGGTTGGAAAGGACCACCAGGATCATCAAGGCCAACCTTCATCCTAACACCTCTCTAGCCACTAGACCATAACCTCTTCCTTTATTTTAAGTGTCTTATTTTGCCTTTTGTTTGGTGCTGAATCCCCATGCAAAGTGTTTGAAAAGTCACCTGAACATAGTACAAAAGCAGGAAATAGGTGTCAGAGAAGCACAGTATTCCCCTTTGATGTACTGCTACGTCATTTCTACCTGCCATGGCCTGTTGTTCCTGCTGAATTAGAGCAGTTATTTGCAACCCTTTCTGAAGGATGGTTTATTGTCATTGCCTTCGTTACCATTCTGTTTCCCACCTGAGCCTGACAAGCTCAGAGGCCAACTTACAAAGCTTAGCAGAATTTGATTTTTAAGCTCTGTGTTGTATAAATCACCATTAATGTTGAATACCTCACTAGCTGGAAGGTGGTGATTTACATAAATTCTCTCTTAGCTGTAATTACTAATATTTTTGTATTGACCAAATCCAAGATAAGAGAGTAAGAATACCACCCCATCTTCATTTGTGTTTCACTCACATCGCAGTGTTTATTTAACCACTCATCACAGAGATGAGGCTAGGAAGGCCTGTGTTTCCCAGCTTACAGAATGATTCCTAGAATAAGAATGGTTTGGGCTGGAAGGGACCTTAAAGGTCATCTAGTTCTAAGCCCCCTGCCACAGGCAGGGACACCTCCCACTAGACCAGGTTGCACAAGGCCACATCCAACTTGGATTCTTTTACTAGAGTTAACTTTTTTTATTTCACTGTTGCTTTTAATGGCATTGTACATACAGAGAGTTCAAGAACAATCAGATTTTTGAAGTCATGCTGTAGAAGTCTTGTGGTTGTAACTTGAAATCAATGAAGTCTCACTCCAAAAAGCAGAAGAAAATTCTCAGTGCAACTCTTCTGTGTAGCTACTTCACACGTCCAGCCAGCCACTAGATGGCAAGACTATTACAGATTAATAAGGAATGTAGAAAGTGGTGGTCAGTTTGTAGATGTAAAGTGTACGGTTTTTTGGTTATGTTCTCCTTCCTTGTGAAAATGTA
>JAVSBS010000810.1:0-11773 GCA_033124195.1 Coracias cyanogaster | reverse complement strand
CGGGCCCCGGCGGAGGTGGCCCCGGCATGGCGGCGTGAGGCGGCGGCACCGTGCCGTGAGTACGGCGGGCGGAGAGGGGCGGCTTGGCGGGGGGGAACGGGGGACGAGGACACCGGCGGGGCCCAGCGCGGCCTCGGGGAGCCCCGCCGGAGCGATCTGGTGCCGGCGCGGGGGCCAGCCGGAGCTGGGGGTGACAGGTCGTCACCGGGCGGCGGGAGGAAGCTCTCGGGAAGCGGGAGGGGGGCGGAGGGTCGCGGCGCGGTGGCGGCGGGAGAGCCGCGCTCCTGGGTTACACAAGAGCCGGCCTCAGCCCGGATTACTGCCTGGACTGCTGCCTGCCAGGGAAGCACAGCGCCTGCTCCCCCAGCGCGGCTCTCCCTTCTCTCTGCACCTCAGTTCTCCCTCAGGAACACCCCGTAGCTGCTCTGGCACCTTCCAAAGCCAGCCCCAGACCCTTCAGACAACTCTCTGACAACATCCTTCTGTCCATCAGCGCACCCGGCAGTGCCCGGCCGCTCCCAGCCGGTTACCGAGCGCGTTTGCACGTTGCTCTCTTCTGTGGACTTTGCTTATTACATCCCAACGTGCAAGTGCAACAGAAAACGAAAACCAAAGCTCTTAAATGCAGTACAGAACATACCAAACTTTCTTATATTTCAGTACCCCAGGGCCAAAACGTTACACTTGATCTTGTAAATACTGCATTTTTGCCTCTCTTTACCCAAGATGCAGAAAGCTGGCCTTTATCAGGCTCTATTCAGACTTCTGAAGCCTGTCAGAGCCACAGAAGGTAGAGAAGAGATGCAAATTAAAACAAATTTAAAAATAATGATGTTCTCAGGTAACTTGGAATGGGGCTGGAATTCAGGATGTTTTGGGAGTTAAAGGCGGAGGGAGGGAATGAGGACCACTGAGAATTAATAAATTAATACAAATTAAAGTAGCAGTATTTAAGATGACAGCTGTCAATGTTGACATCTCTCCCAACCGCAGAGCTGGCAGACTGAAGGTTCTGCCTCTGTGATTTACCCTGCAGAGAAACATGGCTGGTACCACGGGCTCTGCTCTGCCTCTGGACACAGGCTCATCCGTCCCCCAGGCAGTAACAGAGCTCAGAGAGCAGCCATGGCAGGGATAAAAAGAGCGACTCAACAGAGAGCCTCTGCTTTTCATGGAATGAGTTGCTTTGGCTTATCTCTAGCTTGAGAAACCAGAACACTTTGTAACCCTGAGGCTTGGTTAGTCAAGGATTTGCTGCTCTTTTGGAAACTGTTTGCACTTGCACTGTGCCATTTCTGAGTCTGCATCAAGTGTTAAAGGCATGGCCTTATCAAAGACTGGGGCAAGGCCTTTGCCAAAAATTGAAGGCTTGCTTTTTCTAGCTGAGTCATAGCAGCAGATAAGCCTTAAAAAAACATTAAAAGTATCAGCAAGGCAAAAAAAAAAAAAAAAACACACCAAAACCCTGAAGAATTTAAATCCATGATACTGCAAATAGGTCTTAAAGTTTGAAGTCATGGTTCTTGGTTTTTTTAAGAGAGGGTTGGCATCTAGAAAGCTGGTCTGCTGTTGCTTTTCTTAGCCGAACTCCTCAAGCTTGTCACTTGATAGTTCTGTCACCTCTGTTTTTTTCTTCAGTGCTTTGGATATTGTGTATTTTTAAGCAGCCGTTTTGGGTGCTACATGGTATGTGCGAGTTGGTTTTGAGCACAAGCTGGCAGCGTGAAGCACTGCCCGCATGCATCAGTTCCAGTTGTGTGCCTGTGACAGGGTGTTTGATTTAAAGGATTTTAAGCAAATTGTTCTACAGGTCAGCCTCATCCGACAGAAACTCAGTGCAAGTCCCCGAGGCTTCCTCTTAAGTTTATGTGTGCTGTGTGATTTGAAAGGTATTTACCAAGACAACGTGGCTTTTCATTCCCAAGCAGATGCTTCAGCCTCTGGGAGGAGGGGGCAGGATTGGCACCCCACACGCACCCCAATAGAAAGATTACTCAGTCTTTTATTGCAGACCTTTTGGCTGCCGACCAGGGTGGCTGTTTCTGTGGCATCACTGGGGAGGTTTCTTGCGGACAGTATTGACTTAGTAAGGTCTGAATGAGTCTACCTTCTAAGTGCTTAGTGAAAGCTGGCTGATTATTCTCCCTTGTCAGGGCAAACAAACTGTTCAGGAATTAAGATATTCTTGAGAAGGGCACAGACTTGGTGTTGGCACACTGATGTATAAGATCTGTGTGGCAGGAACACCCCTCGGGCTCTTAATTGCTGAATTGGCTTGTAGAATATCAAGAATTTGTAATGGATTTATTCTACAATATGACTGATCCACTGCAGAGCGCTACAGACGTGTGCTCCTCACCTTTGACTTGTCCTAATTAAAGTTTTGTTTCTGGCTGGGAAAGGTGCCACTGCCCTTGCACTGGCATCTGAAAATCCTCCCCACAAACATGCTAGTAGGACCTGCTGGGTTTGAATGGTCTGGGCAGGGAAGGTGACAGAAGGGCGGGCTGAGAACCTGGTGGAAGCTGATTAATAAGCATGTGGAAAAGCATTGGTGTTTGCTTACTAACGAGGTGCACAAGGAACCTCCCTGGGCTGCTTCTCTGCCTTCGGGAGCACGCAGGGAGGAGGCTCTGGCAGCGTGTGGAGATCAGATGGAGCTGCTGATGGCCAGGAGAGCAGCAGGAGCATTGCCTGCTCTGTACTGCCGAGGGGTCTGAACCAAGTTTAAGTGGCTCCAAGAACCACAGAAGAGCGAGAGGAGGCAGTGGTGGTGCGATGAAGAGGAGCCATCTGGTAAATATGAGTGTCTGCCCAGTCAGATGACTTGAGCAGGAGAATGAGAGCAGTCTTGAGGATAGCAGGACACCAGGCTGGCTAGGGCAAGAGATGAGTCAGGCTGGGGAGAACAGGAGCAACTGGTTGAGGAAAAGCAGGATGTGGTTGTGCAACAGGGAGCTGGTAGAAGTACTCTTGGGTGACAGGTTCTTGTTTCCTCTGGGATGTGATAATCTTTAGCTTGGATCATGAGGAATGCACAAAGACGACAAGGTAGGAATGCTTCATCTGCAAGTTTCACCTTGCTTGAGTGTATAGGCAAAAGTGGATATTGTTACAGCTCCAAGAAGGGACCGCCTGTCCTGGGCGCCAAGGAGAGTGATAACTCCCTGCTCAGTGAAGGGCTGATAGCAGGAGATGCTGTGTCTCTTTGATTAATAGTGTGGAAATAGAACTCAGTCTCATTGCCAGCTGAATGAAAGAATCTCCAGTGGAAAGCTGGGAAGAGCATGGACCTTACTGGTGGAAAGTCCCTTGAGGAAGCCAGAGCTGCAGATGTCTCAGGTAGCAGGTACCTTACCTCAGCTGGGGGATACAGCAGACAAAGGGGTTTTAACCAGTTTAAGACCTAGTGGATAGCAAAGGGGCACATGAAAAATACCAGCAAACTAACTACAGATACAAGACCAACTGTTTGAACCTCTGCATTTGTTACAAGGCCAAGAGGTTTGCAGATGGAAGGACATTGAAACTTCATAGTAAAGGGTAACCACTCTTAAGTGGTTCTTTATTCTGCAGAGAGGTTGCATTGATTGCCACAAGCAGTTGGCCCTTGCAGGAAATGCCAACATTTAAAACTGCGTAACTCGTTCTGAGATGGATTTATGTTTGTAGGAAGTGTTTAGGTAATGCTTACACGTTTAGAATCTACTCCCTGTTCAGTGTTAAGTCTTTGCTGGGGTGAGGAGGCCAGACCATGGAGTGAAATCCAGCTATGTAATGAATTAGACTCTTAAACTGTAGTAAAGGTTGTGAAGTTTGGGGGCTAAAAGCTCAACAGCGACACATGACCTTATTAAAGCTGAGAGATTTCTGACATTAGTTCTGAAAGATGCTGGAGCTTTGTTCCAGCTTTGTGCTTTTCTGATAGACACATCGTCTGAGCTTGGTGTTTACCCATTTCTTGACTCTAGAGACAGTAAGCCCAAAGCTCTGTCTGTAGGGACTTCAAAGCTTCAGGAAGGGGTGACCCAAAGACTGCTACACGTGTCCAGCTACAGAAGCCAAGCTGATGAGACTTCAGGGCTGGATCTAGCAAAAATAGAACATGATGTTTATGCAGTGACTGTACTGCTCAGTGTTTGGAGCACTTGAGAGAGAAAGACTGTAGGAAACTTCAAGGGAGGAACATTTCAGGACGATTAAGGCGGCTGCAGGTTATTCATTCAGTACAGCTTTGTTGTATTCAGTGCAATCCAAACTAAAAAGTTGGGTGGTGGGTTTAATTACCTTTCTGTTCAAATATTTATTCTTAAATCTTTTCCCACCATTCTTCCCCTTGGAAAAAAGTAATCCAATACTTCTGCAGTACTTTCACCGCAGAAACACCTGAGCGATTCACAAAGGCTAGCAGACAGCTTGCTTTCTCATGAAATAAATAATCCCTCTTTCCAGTTTACAGTGGGGGAAGCAGGCTTGGGACTAGACTTGCCCTTAAAGATAAGAGTAACGTGCATAAAGCAGGACTAACCTTGAGAGTTTTATTCCATTCACTTGACTTTAGCCATATTGCAACATAAAATAGCTTCTGCCTCTTTGGCTGCCTAACTGCAGCTTAGTTTTCCTAATGGAACCCCAGGAGCCCTCTCTCTGCTGGAGAGCACTCTCTTGCAGGAGTGCCAGCACAACATACTTTCCCCAGATACTCTTACTGTGTTTGTGTGGTGCAGATTTTGGCCTGCGTTCTCTTGCTAACATTAAAATAGACCCTGCTGCTGAGAACACAGTGGACAGCCGCATGCTGCCTGCTTCTGACAGAGCTGATTGGTACCTGCGAGCATGTGGAGCTGCAAGACAAGTCTGACCTCAGTGGGTTTTCTGGAAGGGAACCACGTGTGGTTTTCTCTTGGCTTCTCTGTGCAATCCCTCATTCTCCCTCCCTTAACCAGGAAATCCCTTCTGCCAACAGGAGCCAGCGGAATGTGCTGTTTGTTTACCTTCTCACTCCTTCATCCTACTAACCTTCCCACCCCCCAGCTGTAATCCTACCAGGCTGGGCTCAGCCCTCATCCTTCTGACAGAGCACTACTCCGTGGAGTATTTTCAGATCAAGGGATAGCTGCAAGAAGCTGTTCTGACTGGGCTCTGCTTCATGGGGGTGAGGCCATGGTGTTCTGTATGGCTGGGCTGTCCCCTTGCCTGTCGTTGTGCCTTGCCTGGCAGCTGCTTCATTAGCATCACTGCTTGTCATTATGAAGTGCTCCAGGATAGCGGAGAAGAGCTTCCCAAGCTCTCCCCATTTCCAGCATTCCCCTGGGTGGTTTTGGGGTAATAAGCTAGGATTACCCTCTGCTAATGCTTTTGCTACTGCATGAACTGAAGGAAAACTTCCAGGTATTCCCTCCCAGCACTACTGATACCTTGATGCTGTTGCTATCCCACCCTGCTAAACTCCATTCCTCTGCCCCTTTCAGCGGTTCTGGCTCTGTAAAGCCACCCATAAGGCATTTATTATTTTTAAAGCCATCTGAAATTCTCAGATAAAGATATTTGTACTGCTTAGAAAAAACCCAAGCCCTTAGTGTAGTTGTGGTCGCTTAAGGTGGAAGTATGTTTTCTGGACTTGGAGCATGCTGCCATCCCTGGTTAGAGAAGCCCTTAAAGCTCACTGTTTCCACAGGGTTTTATAATAATCCAAGTGAGGAAATCCTGTGTTTACAGCACTTATGAAAATTGCCATTTTGAGACTGTCTCCTCTTTGATCTATTCACATACTGTATCTTATCTGACTTTAGCTGACTGGTGAGGATCATAAATCCCTTAAGCAGGGACTGACGTCCCCTTGGTTTTGCCGCCTGGGCACTGTCGCGGCTCTCCTGGGTAGCGATGTGTATAGCTTGAGTTCAGTGCTGTCCTGCTGGAAGACTTTATAACGGGTCTGTGCCTGGGAGGGAAGCAGTTTGTACACCTCACACTTCCTGGACACTTCTTCCACTAATGCTTCCTCAACACTTCTTTGCAGCACCTAATAGTTTACCCCTCAGTTGCATTTCTTTATACCATCACTCTAGTCTGTGGTCAGTCTTCACAGGGAAGGCTGTGGCAGATTGTTTTCCATTCTGTTTCCCCTTCTCTGCTCCTGCACTACCCTAAAAAAAAAGGGTCTCACTCCTGTTATCCTCTGTAAAAGCTTGAAAGCAGAGTACACAATGTATACACTCCTACACTAGCGAGAGAGAATCAAGTCCCGAGCTGAGCGGTTCCAGAAGCAGGAAACTTCCCGGTGGCTCCAAGACACACCACAATTTAGTCCTGGGAGTTCAAGCATCACCATATGATGCCTGGGAGTAGATGCAGCTGTATGAGAAGAATGCCTGTTGATCTTTTTTGCTGTTTTTCGCTGACAGTCTGACATTTTACCCCTCCCTACAGAACAGCCTGCCTGCCAGAGGAGTTGCTGGAGACCATTCTGGAGCACACAGTGATCGCTGCTGCCACAGGGCCCCAGCCAGCCAGCCACCATGTACTGCCTTCAGTGGCTGCTACCTGTCCTGCTCATACCCAAGCCCCTCAACCCCGCCTTGTGGTTCAGTCACTCAATGTTCATGGGCTTCTACCTGCTCAGTTTTCTCCTGGAACGGAAACCTTGCACAATTTGTGCCTTGGTCTTCCTGGCAGCTCTAGTCCTCATCTGCTACAGCTGCTGGGGGAACTGCTTCTTGTATCACTGCACGGGATCCCAGTTGCCGGAATCAGCTCACGATCCCAGCATAGTGGGCACCTAGAAGACAATAATCTACCAGTCTGCTGAGGGCTTTTGTTTTGCTTTTAAAAAGGGGGTGGGCTAGGGGGGAGGGAGGGGGTGTTAGGCATGCGACTGGAGTAAAACCAGCCTGTTTCCCATAACTGTGTGTGGACTGGAGTGGTAAATTCCTCCCACTCTGCCTGTGAAATTTGACTTGTTTACTGTGTGAACTCTGGCAGCACCACCTGCTTTTTTAGAAGCAGAAATCATTTTTTTTCCTTCCCGTATCACCGGGAACGGACACCAGCCCTCCTAACTGAGAACTGGTGGAGGACCAAGCCGCTGGCCTCTGCCCAGCTGTTGTGCGGTAGTGGAGTCGTGTGTCACTCCCTTGTCTGCTTTAGGCCACTGCGGTCTAACTCAGGGCTCTTGGCCCACTGATTCCACCCGAGTGGCTGCAAGATTGTGTCCATCTTTCTCTGTGGGGAGCCAGCCTTCCCACCTTGCTGGTCAAGGGCAAGTTCGACAGCTCACAGATGCACTTGGCCAAAAGCTGCTGGAGCCAGAGGCAGTTGAGTCATTTCCTCCTGCTCAGCCTGCCAAAGAGATGCGTGCACTGCCGAAGTGCTTTCTGAACTACTTCTGCTCCGAGATCATAGCCTGAAAGCCTCAGTTATGCTGCTGCTTTTATAAAGCCTCACAGGTAGTGGAGACTCTCTCCCACTTCTCCAAGATCTCCAGGGTTTACCAAGGAGTTGACTGTTGGGATAAAGAACCAGTATGCTGCAAGATGTGGGGTTTTGGAAGCCACTGTGAACCTCACCTATCAAACTCACGCTAGCCCAGAAGGCCAGGGGTGGGCAGGGTGGGAGCACATCCCGAGGTGGATGCATGGTTTGAAGCAGTCAGTGCTTCAGCCGGTGTCAGTGATAGTATTTCCAGGCCAGAGGTGACAGAAGGTGCTGGCTCTACTGACTGGAGAAGGGAGGACACTGGGAGAAGCACCTGGGGTTTCCACCTTCCCTGGCAGAATGATGTCAGGGAGCCATGGTGGTGGTGGGGCAGTCCTGGAGCTCCACGCTGCATATACTGTGTGCAGCCGTGGCTCTTGGGAAGCCCAGCCTGGGGCAGAGCTTAGTTTGTGAGAAACCGTAGAGGTTAACACAAAATACTGTCTGTCAACTTTGAAGGGTCCCCTCCCCTTTGCCATCTCTTTGTCTTTCCTTCAGTCTTGTAGTGGAGAGCAGCAGAGGTGGCTGTTGCTGTCCCAACGAAGTTCGAGCTATGAGGTTGTGAAACTTGGAAGAGTGTTGTTTGTTCATTGCACAGCTGTTCAAAACGTTTAATAAAGCTTTATAAACTTTGGTCTGTGGCCTCCTGCCCAGCATCATGCCTCAGCTGCTTGTTGTGGGTACCTCAGCCCAGCAATCCTGTGTCTCTATTGTTGTGTTCCCAGCACAGTAACCCCAGAGAGTCTCCAGCAAGAGGCAGAGCCTATTTGCCCTGTAGCTCCCAGCACCAACTCTTCTCATTAACTGTTTAACCTGACTGTGGGTGGAGTGGGAACCCGGCTGCCCAAGTCCTAAACAGACTCATCTTACACACAATATTGGAGGTCGCTTCTGGTTGTATCTGCACTTATGTGACAGATTTTGCCTTTCTTTACTGCTTACAAAATTAAACCATGGAGCCATGCCCTGAAAGCCACTAATCTCCAGCGCCGGCAGTAGAAGTGTGATCTGCTGGGTGCCTACGCCGCGTAAGCCCATCCCACAACACTTCGTCTGCCCAACCTGTCCCCTGTTGAGGGCAGAGATGGGGCTGCAATCTGACCACCACGAGCCATCCAGGGAAGATTTGGTGGTGTCCGCCCTTCCCCAGCTTTGGCCATGACCTTGGGTGAAACCAGGGGGAGAAGGAGGACAAATCAGACCTGGGGCTGTTGGGTCTGAGAGCACCCAGGAGCACCTCAGGGAGTTAAAGGGTGTAGGAGCTGGGCTGCCAGAGCTGAAGCCAGCTTCCTCCACCCTTGCTCCAAGCCCTGGAGACCAAGTCCAAGTTGGAAAGGGTTCAGGGCATATCAGTGTTTCCATGTTTAAAATCGGTGTGTGCCACATCACCAAGAATAGATGTGACAGCTCTGTCACCTGTCAGGCTGAGGGAAATCCCAGTAGTTGTTGGATCAGCTACAGCATAAATCACAAGCAGGATGTCGAGGGGGGGGCACCTTTCGAGCTGTGGCAAGACAGTTGTCAGTGCTCTGAGGGACTTTGAAGTTTAAATTGATTTAAGGTAACTCAGTTCTTTCAAGGTAAGTTTTTGTTGCTAACTAGCCAAGTTGCGCTCTACAGCAACTCAGATCCTACTCACGAAGCCAGGCAGTCCTCAGGACGAGGCTTTGTACCTGGGGTTCAGACAAGACACGGCTGCAGGGTTCCCCTCCTGCGAGACCCAAGTTGGGGGACAAAGCGCTTCCAAAGGAGGCCGCCACTGGAGTAGTGACAGGAGAGATCTTGGTGACTGATGGGTAAGAAACCTGCTTTTTGGAGCCCTCCCACCCCAAGTGCAGGTAAAGTGCAGACTTTGGTAGGCGCACAGCCCTCCCCAGCACACCATCATACCCTTTTCAGGGCACTGAGATACCATCTTCACTTTAAAGATAGAAAATTAGAGCAACTTCATTGTGGTCAGACAGAAAGCCTCAGGCAGGGTGAGGAATCCTACCAGGTCTCACACCCCATGCTAATGCCCAGCTCGTCCTTCTCTTTACAGAGACCATGAAAAAACCAGCCTGCAGAACAGTTTGAACCCAATGGCTTTGCAAGAGCATCATTGTAGCTCCCTGCTTGTGCTCTGGAGATGGGGCTGAGCCTGTACAGAGGCAGCACCTCAGCTCTCAGACAGGCGTTTGCTGGCTGCACAGAAACAAGCTCAGAGATGTTCTGCCCTGGTCTCAAAGAGCTTCTCTGCCAGAAGACTGATGGGGTGGCTCTGTCCCCTGGTGTCACCGAGGGGTCTGCATGCAGCCCATGCTGATGGGAGGTGCTCTAGGGGGGTAGCTACGAGTGACCCTGAAAGCAGTGCGGTTTAAAACACAATGCCAGGTCCCGTTGAGCCTGGACACTGCCAGAAGGGCTCTGGCGCAGAGCGAGACTCATCACCTTGCTGTATTATAAAGCGTCCAGCTGCCTGGTGCTCCTTCGACACAGGGAGCAGGAGCCTTAAGCTGTTCCTTTGTCTTTCCATTTGCAGGAGAGATCATTTTCTTTTCTAGGTCACAAAACAGATGAGTGACACAGCAGGGTCAGGAAAGGGAAAAAAACAACCAAACTCAGGCTCAGATCCCTAGAAACAGACGCAGTGTAGCTCAGGCAGACCTCGGCTCCTCACTGCAGCCTCAAGGTCTGGGGGCTCTCACTCTCCTCACCGTTCATCATCCCCAAGACAAGCAATTGGGACACTACAAAGCTTCCTCTGGAGAAGGTTTGACCATGGCTGCCAGGCTGGCATGGCTTTTTTGAACCCTAGATCTTCCAGACATCCATGGTGGTGCATCTCACCTCAGGGGCCGATGTCTGGCAGTCAAGCTCCCCAGCACTGTTCAAGGTGCAGGTGGGAACTAGATGTCTGGGGCCACCAGCCCACTCTCCCACCAGCACACCAAGGAAACCACAACCATCACTCTTGGCCACAGAGAGCCCTGCCCTACCAGTGCCCTTTGCCCTTGCCTGTCCCTAACTCCTTCACTGAGCAGTTTCTGAGCCTTCAGTAACCACGGGAAATAAGCTACACATCAGGTGAGGACTTCAGCCCTTCCCTCGGGAACCTGGAGATTAACTCCTGGCAAGAGGGTTTGGCAACTCCTCCGAGCAAAGGCAAATCCTCTGGCAGCAGGGCAAGGGAGGATGGATGGCTTGGGTGCTACCAGACGTGCTACTGGGGAGGATGAGATATGAGTGGCAGAGTCCACAGGGGACAGAAACAGTCTTTGTCCTCGAGTTAACAGGTGCTGGCACCTCCTGCTCACCCCTTGCCACCAGCGAGCAGCAGGCACAGCAGCAGAGCCGAGTGCTGGCACTGGGACACAGTGCTGTGAACCAGCCCCTAACAGCCCCTGCTCCTGCCCGCAGGGCCTTTCAGCTGCATCTGGGCTATGGCAGAGTCCCCAGAGCCAGGAGATCTCCGGGGGATCCTCAGCACACAGCGCAGTTCAGGGCTGTCCCCCACAAGCATTTATGCTCTGGGAGCCTGGGTCAGGAGCCAGGACTCGAGGCACTTTGTGAGCGCTACCACTGAGCTTTGGGGAAACTCAAGGGGATGTTCAGGCCAAATAACGTCTCATCCCAACCGTTTTAAAAGCCCATTGCCAGCACAAAGTGCCTAGCCCAGGACCTCCACCTCCTCACCAGACCTGCTGCGGGGGCAGCCACAGCCCCCACTCTAACACCCAAATCCTCTCTTGGTCTTACAGGGCACAACACAAGCATGAAGCAAACAGCAAGATTAAGTCCATTAGAGGAGGCACGTGGTGTAATCCCCAGGAGCATCTGTCCAGCTCAGGCTGGGGACACTTGGCAGGGCTCTGCCTGCTCTGACTGAAGCAAAGGGCGTGACTCCATGGCAAAACAGCCACCAAGCACAACCAGGGTGAGATGCAGGTCCTGCCAACTTCCTCAACCATCTTTTTAAGATGCCTCAGTGCCCTGACAACCAGACAGAGAGAAGATGCCATAGGTAGGGCTTGGATGTATCAAATCTGGACCCCTCATCCCTGGGGCACAACCCATCACAGACGCTCGAACTGCTTCAGTGCTTGGGCTGAACCACAGTACCCTGGTTCCCACAGCATCCTGGGTTCCCTGCAGTATGCTGGGTTCCTGCAGCACAGTAGGTTTCCCCGGCACCCCAGATTGCCTGCAGCAACCTGGCTTCTGCCCCGACACGCTCTCCCCATGGCCACCCCAGTCCACACGACCACCGGGGTCCCCAGGCCCCCCACCAGCCCCCGGTCCCCTCTGGGCCCCCCGCCCC
>JAVSBS010000809.1:38446-53780 GCA_033124195.1 Coracias cyanogaster | reverse complement strand
CAGATGATACTCTGATCTAAACGGGCTGTTGGTCTGTTCCAGCCCAGCCATCCCCGTAGCTCTAGGAGCCACCGCCTCTGTGCCACCTTTTGTCGCTGGTGCCCAGCTCCTTCCTCAGAGGCAGCTTTATTCCTGGCTGCAACCGCTGGGCGTGGGGCCTGTTCCTGGCATTCCTCTGACAAGCCTGGTTTGGCTCAGTCACGATTGGACATGAGAAGAGCAAATACTTGAGCCTTAAAGTGAAATGTTAAAACAGCTGAAATAAGCCTTTGAAGGTGCTTTTTTTGGAGCAGGAGCACCATGAAGATGCTCCGCTTCTGTGACTCTAGAATGTTTCGGCTATTGAAGGACTTATGTTCCTGCTTGGGCATTAGTCTTGCTGCAGTTTAGACGGGGGCTTTGCAGGGTTTTCCAGGAACTTCAATGCATTCTGCGTTTTGGTTTTGGTGATTTGATTGAGTTTTCTTCTGCTTATCAGTCTGTAGGCAAACAGGTCGTGGAAGTGGTGAGGTTGGGTTTAGGGTTTCTTAATGTATGAAAGAGCCCCACAGAGGTTCCCCTGCATCCAAGTTGTAACAGAAACTCTGTGTTTCAGCTTTGTGTTTATGCTGCTGCTGATGGCGTGTCTTACTTTTCAGTGATAGAAACAGCTTGGGAACTGATCTTTTTCTGTCTGCCTCTTCTTTCCCTAAGAGGCACTTGGTCCAGATGCCTTTAATACGCCTACTAGGACACCTTCTAATGGCAGAAGAGGGGTTGGTGTGATGTAGGGTGCAATTGTATAATCTCTTCTGGAAAACTGCACTTTGTTTTTATTTAAAACCTTACATACAAAGTACTTGGTGTGGAAACCTCTGCAGGAAGCAGAGTTCAGTAAGCATGAGAACATAAGACCCCGAAGCTTAGTGCCCTGTGGTTTTGAGAGGAGTGTGAGTGACTGCGTGTTAGATTATAGGGCTTTTTATAGGGATTTTTAACTCCAACTTAATAGAAAGAAAAGAAAGGAAGGTAGGTCCACTCTGAGTTCAAGGTTGGGATATAAAGGTGTATTATTAATAAGATTCTTCAAGCGAATGGAAATGAAAGCTCGATTTGGTTCAGTAGTGGCACAGATGGAGGTACAAGGATAAAGCAGTTGCGTGGAGTGAACAGCAGTAAAACTGCCGTGACTGAAATGGGTGTGGAATGGGCCACGGTGAAGAAAAGGGACTGGCTGGTCTCCATCCTGGAATATGGGAGAAGTTACCATGTAATGCCAAACGTCTGATAACAGGGATTTTGATTGAATGTGTTAAGTCAGTAACAAAATAGAGAACAAGCTGAGCGTACAACAACACGCACTGAGCAAGGACTGGATTAACGGACCCATTTAAAAACTGTATAATGCTTTTTCATGTGGCTCGCTCCATGGCAGGTAGCATAAGGCTAGTGTTTTTCATAACCCAGCTCTCTCTAGAGAGAAAAATTCTCGTTGTCTAATCTCTTCCGTAAAGGATTTCTTATGGAGTCGTCTGGAAAATTGGTTCCTGTGTCAAAGGGATGGAGGTTTCTGCAAGTATTGCAAGATGGGTAATGAACCAGTGAGGGGGAGGGTGTTGGTACTACAGGGAGCATTGAGTTGGAGGTGGGAGTCATGAGACGTGCATTACTCGTCATCCATGACCCTGGCGTAAAAAGTAAGAGTATATGTAGAACAGATACTTGTGATGAAACCTGCTTGGGAGATATAAGCAATAACCTAAAGGAGGAGGAGGATGATAAACGTATTGCACAAGAGGAGCTCTAAAACCTCATACTTAGGTGTTGATAACGGTAGGCTCAGAGGGCGAGCGTGCGCCTCTGCAAAGGAACGGGCAGAGTTTCTGTTGGAACTCAAGTTCCTCCGTTTGGAAAGAAAAACTAGCCGGCGCCAGGGGTACCGTAGGGATGTGGCTGGAAGACAAGCGTGATCTGAGCTTTGAGACACTTCTAGCACCGTTGGGAAGTGTCGGTGCCGTTATACGTAGCGCTTTGCACAATGAAAAAGTGGAACAAAGGAATGTTCCTTAAAAAAAGGCATCACTAAGGAGGTGCTTCAGGCAGGCCTCAGCGATGGGTGAGAGAGACATTCTAAGGTGATGTGACATGGCATAATGGGAGCACATCCAGAGAATGAGCTCCAGGGGTGAGGAGGAGGAGGAGTTATTGACTCCGCAGGATGATTTGGGCTGTCAAGCCTCTGAGCAACTTTGTGTCGGGTGCAGCGAGGAAAAGAAACCTGGCTGGGCTGAAGGTGAAGCTTGATGGACATAGGGAAGAACTTGCTTGATGCCATTACTTGTAGTTTCAAGGAGTGTGAGGACCCAGGAACTTCAGTTCTGTGCTTTCTGTGCTATCTGGCAAAATATTTGAATGAAAGTTGTTTTTTTTTTTTCTTCCATCTATCTTGCCTGCAGAATACAGCATTTTATTAAATTGCTTTCTCTGTCAAAACTTCTGTGAGACCCTGTAGGAGACAAAAGATAGTCTGAGGACCAACGCTGCCAGATCTAAAGTCTTTGGGCTCCCCGCTGACAGTTTCCTAACTTCAGTGTTGCATCCGATAGAGGTGAACCCTGTTTATAGGTGAACCTCTCTAAACCCTGGTTGTGACAGAGAGATACAAAAGGAATCACGAAAGCGATGCCTGATGTCACGGCTCAGTTTAAACATTACTTTAATCACACAGAATTGAGTTCAAAGCAGTGGGTTTTTTATTTTTTTGGACTTGTAGTAAAGCTGTGAATAATGGAGTCAGGCCAGCCATGAAACTTCTGTTCTTTTACTTGGTTGGGGCTTGCTTGAGACTTGTCCCGAGAGCTGCTGCGTTTTGGGGAAATCCCTGGCTTGTTCAGTGGGGTTCCTCGAAGCTTGCTGGTGGGACTTGCTGCCTTCTCTCTGTGGTTCTGCTATGCTTTCCTCACTTGCTGCCTCCTTTCTCCTGCTTTGTCTTCACGGTATCTCCTCCTGTTGCGTTGGGTGGAAGGTTGCAGCCGTCCCTTGCTGCTGCAGCCCATGTAACTTGTCTCTGCCCATCTTGCATAGGCTCTTGCTAGGCCTGGATGAGTGAAGCTTTTGACCTGGCTTTACGCTCTTCAATTTGGCCTAACCAAAATTAGGTGGAACACGCTGCGTACTCCGGTAGAGCACATCAGGGAAGAAAAATAAATCCTCAGGCAGACCTTGGCATTTTCATTCTGCCTTCCCTTATCAGCAAAGCTTTTCATTACCTCCCTTCCAGCACACCTCAGTCTAAAGACCCACCACTGCTTCGTCATAGAACCATTAAGGTTGGAAAAGATCTCTAAGATCAAGTCCAACCATCAGCCCAACACTACTGTGACCGCTAAACCATGTCCTGAAGAAAAGACATTTTGTGGTGCCAGGCTGATGAGAAGCATCCTGTGCAATGAGGTTCTTGCATCCACAGCCTTCTTCTGGCACGGTGGTATTGAGTGTACCTGGTACAACCCTGAGCTTGCTGGAGATGCTCTGGAAATGACGCCTGGTTTTTGCCACCTTCCCGGTTAAGCCTGCGCATGGTCTTTAGTTGAGCCCCTCAATTCAACTGTTCTATTGCTCCAGCTGGGGATGAGAAGCATTGATCTTCTTGTCCAAAAGCTTGAGCTGAGATCTCTTCCTGATGCTGAAAAGACTTCCTCTTTTCTCCCTAGGTCCAGTACTGTGGGTTGCTGTTCCGCCACGAGGGCTGGCCCCTGTGCATCCACGAGAAGATTGTAGTCCAGCTGGCTTCCATTGACTGGCGAATCTTGAAGCCTGGTGACTTCTACCTGCAGGTGGTCCCCTATCTGAAGAAGTCTCCACGAATCGTATTGAAATGTTTGGCAAAGGATAAGCATAATGTAGAGGAAGTCGTGATTCCAGAAGTTTCGTATACCTCCATTTTTACTCTGGAATGGTTGAGTACGTTCAATGGAGAGCGGATGGGTATAGCACTGGAAAATTGTTTACTAACCACTGATGATAAAATATTTCGCATCCCCTGGCATAAAGTGGTTAATCCTGAATTTATAAACAAACCCAAAATAATTGAAAACAATATCATCTCTCCAGGAAGAACAGAGGAACACTCAATTTTGTGCCTCCCCATGGACCATGCTGAGTGCAGTTCACCAGACCTAGGATCCCAGTATCTACAGGAGCCAAGTCCAAATCGAGACAACGTGGTCGTTAGCGGCACAGCTCTGCCGTTCAGTGAAGCTCTTGTCAATGGTGTCTCTACAAGTCCGGTTCCTCAAGAGGACTTGAAAAGTGACCTGGAAGGGGAGTACGTTGAGCTGACGGAAGTTTCTCTGCCCAGGTTTGGGCCGCAGACAGGCTCTTTAACCCAATCCCTAGCTTTAAATTATCTCACTCAGCCCAGAACACGAGCGAATGCGTCCAAAGGCAAGCACAGGTTTATTGTCATTCAAGACAGCACCTACTCCAAGAACTTAATTCAGCCAGCACTTTTGCAGAAGGAGCACTGTCAGATGGACACGCTGAGTACTTCTGGTGCAGAAGTTCTCAAAAATGTAATTCCGGTGGAAAGCGACAAAGTGGCCGATGGAGAGCTGTGTCCCGAGGGTCAGCTGATAGCAGGTGGTCCTGGAAACATGGGGAACAGCTTTCCGGTGGCCGAGTCTCCTGTCTGCAGTGCGGAGGATTCATCTTCAGAGCAGGACACCCGCAGTGAACGCTCAATAGATTGGCGCTACGCGCTGTGCAGCTACACCGATGTGTGCGCTGGAGATGGTGTCAACTGCCAAGCGCAAGTGCCTGGTGCTCCTGGAAACATGGAAGGAGAAAGGGATGGTCCTAGTAGAAGTCCTGGTGTTGAAACATCAGAGCACAGCCCAGAAACAGTTCTAGATGCTACTGCTGCTAAAGAGGAGGTGATACTGGGAGCGTGTGGAGAACCACTGACTGAGGGTCACAATGAAGGGACACGGGTGGATGCTTCTCCTGTGTCTGCCCAAGGGCCTCCAGGACCACTGACGGAAGGTTCTGATGTTTCTTGCCAAAGCGTCAGTGAAAGTGTTGCGCCAGTCCAGGCCACTGCGTTGCTTGTGACACCGGAGAGCTCAGATGTAGGTGTGGAGAGAGGCTCTCCTCCTTCAGGGAACACAGCGGATGTCGGTGCTTCCTGCAGTGATCAGGAAGCAAATCTTAGCTCTCCGTTAAATCCTCCAGAACAGAGCCAAGGAGAAGTAGATGAAATTGAGCTGGGACGAGGGGATAGCCCAGAGGAAGTCAAAGAGACCGAACAAATACTAACTGTAAATGAGAATCAGACGGGTCATGGTCACCGTTCTGTCAAACCTCCTGCAGATGGACTCTTGTCAGATGGTGAAGAGCAAGAGGTCTCTGCCTGGCAGCCTGTGAAAGTTGCAGAAGCTACACTTCTCCCAGCTGCTGCAGCAGCGGGGGATGATCGGATGGCAGAACAATTAAATAACAGTGACTCTTTAATGGACCCTGATGCACAAGCAGAAGGCTCAAGTCAGTTCAGAACCCAGAAGTCTGGAGAGGGGTGTGAGGAACCACAGAGACAAATGGAAAACCAGGGTATTGAAAGTGAAGAGAGCCCTGTGCTGAATCTGGAGCGTGTCGCAGTACGGGGCCTGCAGGGAGGGGAGGAGAACCAGGGAAGCTTTTCTTATGCGGAGAAAGCAAAGACTGTAGCCTTAAAAACACTGGAATCCATTGAAGAGGAACTGGAGGTTGGACCACTGTCCTCTGGACCTGCTGAGGAGCACACAGAGGCCACCGCTCTGCAACCCCACGAAGAGGCAGCTTCTGGGGAGTCATCTCCTACAGGTACAGCAGTTGAGTGTTTGTGTGCTTATCTATGGGGTAAGGTGGGTCAAAAGCCAAGTCCTCAAGAGGTACTGCTGACAAGTACCTCTGCTGGGAGGCTCTGGGCTGATGGCACAAACTGTAAGTGATGAGGTGGTCATTTTTGTGGCTTGAAATGAGCTTTCTCTCCACAGGTGGGTTCATCGTTGGTATTTTGTTTAATAGTTCTTTGAAAATTTCCATCAGGACAGAACAAGGCTTCTTTGTAAGAGGTGTCTAATCTCAGCTAACCTGGTTGCTGGTGACCTCTGCCCGTTGCGTTCGTGGTGCGCACGTTATGGATGCACACCATAGGAACACGTGAGGACACAAGTGACTTTCTGAGTCCTTCATAGTCAAAAACTGACTTGAGGAAGATAGTTGTGGCAAGAGGAAGCAGCAGCAGATACCACAGTAAAATACTAGCTGTGTAACATGACCTGAAGATCAACAAGTGCGTGTGCTGGTAACGGTTTAAGCACTAAACTGCAGAGCTGAGGGATTCCCCCACTCTCCCCTCCCTTCCCCTCCGGCATGCTTTCTTCGGCTTGGTTCTGTTTCAAGTAGGAGCTGTTTAACTTGAGTGGGAGAGCGCAGAGAAGCTCCAACTTAATCTATTTGAGCAGGTATTGCCCAGCCTTCTTGATGCCGGGGTTCGTGGGCCGGAGCTTTGCTCCTTCAGAAAGCATCTGCCGAGCCGTGCAGGTCTCCCTGCCTTCTGTAGGCAGGTGCTGCGGGACCACAGGGCCACGGGGTTGGCTTTGTCTAGCGCTGCTGAGTCTGGAAAGCCGTAGCGAGATATGCAGATGGCATCGAGGAGCGTGCGCGTGGCGGGGGTGGCTGAAACGTGCTGTTCCAGTTCGGCAGCTCTCGTTCCCCAAGACCCCTGGCTAGGAAAATTACCTGGCTTGGAATAGTAGAGGGAGAGGGTTGGAACTAGATGATCTTTAAGGCTGCTTCCAACCCAAACCATTCTGTGATTCCTCCTGAAAGGGTTGGAGGTACAGAGCCGTGTTGGTAGAGCGTGGCTGACCCTGCAGAGGAACACATCTAGTCACCTTGGGAGAGGCTGCCAGTATAATGCTTGCACTGGTCCTAAATTGTGTGGGTAAGAGCCTTTGACACCGCTGCAGACACAGCTACTTCCTCAAGTGTCCAAAAATCACATTTTCCCTGATGCCTCAGCATGACCTCCATACGGAACTAAAGCATCCATTGATTAAAATGAAATTTCATTCACACCTGCACCAAGATATTTTAATTCCCTAATTAAATTCCACAGTTGCCAGGCACTTCTGATCCTCTGAGTGAAAAGAAATGGAGGGGTCAGCTCAGGCCGCTTCTGAAGTGTGTGTCTCTGAGCATCTACCACCGTGAGGAGAAAAAAAAGAGGTCACCTCCTGCCTCTCCGTAGCTCCTGGGGGACGTGTGCCAGGAAATTCCCCTGCGGTGGGGATCTGTTCCTATGACCAAGCTGAATCTGGCTTGACAGGGCTGGACATAGAAAATCCAGGCTGTGGTGAGCGCTGGGCCTACTGGTGAGCGCTGGTGTTTTCCTCATGAGTCCAGCAGCTGCTTGCTCAGAGTTCCAGTCTCTTCTGTCTAAAATTAGCCAGGTCTGGCTCGTGTATGAGATAATAAGTGTGATGTTCTCGCTGTTCTGCCGAGTCTTGGCCCCTGCTGCGGATTTCAGCAGCGAGAGACCCCTCTGGAGTTTTATTTTTAATGAAAGGCAATTTAAATATTTCTGAGGGTTTGGCTGATACCAGTGATGTTCGTAGCCCAATTCTGACGATGTTAAACTTTGCCATTGCAGTGAAACCCTGTTATCTGAGTTTGTAAAGCAAAAGAAACAACCTAAATCACCAGGAAACTCCCCAAACCACCCAAACTCTTTAAGGGCAGCTCGAATATCTGTTAATGCTGGGAGTATTCCTCACACACTGGAGCTGGAATAACCTCAGTCCATTCAGCTACAGCTGATTGCTTTGAGATCCCAACAAGCCATCCCCTTATCTAGCCCCATGAAACCCTCAGAGATACAATAATAAGATAATTCAGAGACAAAACTACAAAGTGAAACAAATGTCCTGCAAATGGATTTCTCCAGCCAGTCTGTAGGCAAGTGAAATTCTCTGTAGCTGTGTCTTGTTGGGGTAATTTTGTTCCTGCAGTTGGGAACTGCGGGCATCTTGCCTAAACCTTAAATACCAGCAAAGCTTGAACTTCCCTGGGTCAGCTCAGCTCTGCCCCTCACACCTCAGACCTCAAACCTACTGGTTTGAGTTGGCGGCTTAAAGTTCTGTTCACGGTGTCCGCGGGTTTTCCTTAATGACGAAGTGAAAGTGGATTTTGAAACTTTGTAGCTCGGGAAAGAATCCCTCTGTATTTTGGGGGTGGGAAATATCTTGATCGTCAAGAAAGGGGCTGAAAAGCCACATTGAGGCATATTCAGCAGCACCTGCTGGGGCGTTCCGTTCCCATTCCCAGTTACTACCTGGTGTTTGCAATGGTGAGGCTGGTGCTGGGGCAGTTTGCAGGAAAAATGCTAATGCCTCTTTGAAATGCACACAAGCAAATCCTCCTCCACCACTTCCTTCACCTCGGGGAGAGGTGGAACCTGCAAACACGGCAAATTCAGCTGCCCCAGTTCTCCATTTGCTTTTTGATGTAATCCTCCGCGTTCTACAGTTTCCGCTTCAGTAAGTGCCTCCACCCCAGGTTGCAAAGACCAAACAGTGGGCTTGGGCCTGCCTGGGGAGAGGTGGGGTCTGCAGAGCTTTAACCGAGCTGGAGAAGCTTGAGGAGATTTGTTTGGGCAAGATCTGCGTCGTCTGGAGGCCGCACAGCTCTAGTGAGGCTTCCCTGGGCCTGAAAAGCCTCAGCAGCAAGACCTTGTCTGATGGGCTGAGCAAAACGCTTCTCTCTTCTAGCTCTTTGGGAGCTGCTGCCTCATTCCTAAGAGATCCGAGGCAGGGCTGCCACGTATGTGCGTTTCTCCTGCCCTGGTATGGTACCTTCAGTATAGCTACGTTCTTTCTTGTCGTCTCTAAACTCCACCGTTCGGTCCTCTTTGCAGGCCTTCTTCAGTTAATGCAGATTCCTTTGCCCCAAAGTGTGTGGTTCTGCTTATTGCCAGGCCTTGCAGCTCCCAGAGAAGGTTGTGTTCTCCTAGAAAGCCGCTCAGCCCTTACCGTGAAACCTTCGGGGCACGACTTACGTGACTCTGTGATCATCTTTGAGATACCCCATCTACGGGAGGTCGGTGGCCCTTGAAGATGCTGCTTCAGGAAGATCTAGCAGCATAGGCCAAAGCAGGTGACCTCTTGGGTCACTGGGAAGCAGAGGTTGAGGTGGAACTAGGAGCACAACTTGGGATGCATCCCAGAGCTGTGCAGAGCCCTGAAGCCGCCATGGCACCTCACGTGGCTAAATGCAGCAGATGCCAAGCTGGGTCCTGGGGATGCTCCCTCAAAAGGGGTGTTACCAAGGAGTAATGAGCAGCAGCTCCATCCTGGCCTGGCTGGTGCAGAGCTCTGGAGCCCCTCCTCGTTTCCCCTCGCTGTCGGGTAATTCTGCGCAGCGAGCCGCGCCGCTCAGGGCCCTGCTCTCACCCACTCCAGCTATTTTGGAAGCAGTTTGGGCTGAGCCTCAACCTGTAAATCTCCCTCGCTGCTAAAACTTGTGTTGAAAGCCACTTCAAGGACTGCTTTGTTCCTGGTCCTGCTCTTTAATTGAAGTATTGGAATCTGTTAGTAAATAAACTGAGTCAAGTGTCGGCATTGTTGATGCAGCAGGAAGGTAGGAGGCTTGCAGTCCGTTTTGAAGAGCAATTAAAACGTCTGACTTCAGCGCAAGCAAATAAATAACCCCACTCGTTGGTTTTCCTAAAGAAAGGTTGATTTTTTTTTTTTTATTATTATTATTTTTTGGTGGTAGATCTTGAAGGATCAGGATTGCAGCAAAGTAGAGACTATTATGTCTCTCTCTGCCAAGCCGTGGCATAGCCTAGCTGTGTATTTAGGGTGTTAAAGATGTGTGCTTGGCTTCCAGCTCTTCCAGTGGTGGGAAATGGGGAATAATCCTTCTTACACAGTAGGTGTATATATATATATTTTTTTTTTTTTCCTCCTCTCCAGCTATTTTTACATGGAAGTTGAAACTTGATAAAAATATTCGTTTCTGTGTAGTAGCGAAGATGACTTCAGAATTACCTGATAATTTGTACTTTAGAGCTGAGGTGTGAGGCAGAAGAGGCATTTTCTGCAGTTCTCAAGCAGAGCTGGTTGGTGTCATTCTGGCCTTCAAGAGTTTTTTTTTTTAAATAAGTTTCTGACTTGCCCATTAACTGTTAAAGTCTGGACGAGCAGAACAAGGTCTCTTTTGGCTCATTTCCAGCTGATTTGTCAGCCTTGAGTTGACTTCATCTTCTCAGGAGCTAATCAGAAAGTGGTGCGGGGGGAGTCAGGGGGGTTGGTTGGAGGAGCAGCTCTTGCTATCAGGAGCTGGGTTATCGCTTCAGCTGCTGGAGCTTTGCCAGGGACCTGCACCAGGGCTTCGGGGACCTGCACCAGGGCTTCAGGGACCTGCACCAGGGCTTCAGGGACCTGCTGGGCTTCCAGGCTGGGAGCAGATGTGGACTGCTTCATAGGTTACCTTCAAAAATGACTTGGACTACAAGGAGTCATGATCTGAATTGAGGTTTTATAACTTGCAAACTTTTTTTTTTTTTAGAATAACCAGTTTTGGAACATGCATGCTACTGGTGTGAAGACTGGAGGAGCTGCTGGGGCTGGGGGCACGTCCCTCCCCAGGCTGGCACTTACCGGAGACCTTTTGGGTGGAGCTCTGCTTGACTGTTCCTTGTCTTACAGGGATGGTGTCAGAAGGGGCAGAGATGAGAAGAGAAGCAGCTGGCACAGATGGGTTGAAACCAGTGAGTAAAGTCAGTGCCCTGGAGGAAACCTCAACGGCTGTTTCTCCCCCAACATCCCCAGCTTCTGGGCCTGCCTGGGGTGGTCGCTCTGCACCTACCATCGTCAAGGACGTGAACCCAGAAGTGCTCCGGAGCGGAGTCGCCTGCCTGCCTGGTGAGTACCTGCGCCAGAACGAGTCTGGGCAGCGTGGTTTGTGGGAGGGCAGGGGAGATGGGCCTCTGTTCACAGCGCTGGGGACTGGTACCACTTTGACTTTTCACCTCCAGCCTCTCCAGATGGTTCATCCAGAAGGTTCATCCTGAATCCCCTAAAGTTTCTGGCTAGGAAGGACAGGAAATAGAACTTCCTTCTCATAGAAGTCATGTTAACTCGCTCCCAGGAGTCTCCAAATGTTAACCAAGCACGGCTGAGTCAGAAATGCCAACTCTGTGGGCTCATAGCAGTAGTTCAAAAGAGAAGAGTGAGGGTGCAGCTAATGAAGGGCTGGTGGGCCTGACATCAGACCTGGTCGAAACAATAGGGACTTGATTCGCTTGGTGGATAATTAAAGGATAGGAGGGTAGAAGATGCTATTTGACAGCGCTCTCGTAAAACCAGTTTTATTCCTGGTAATTAGAAGTTGGGTTGATTAAATGTGGCTGCCAAGATAGAATGGATTTGTAAGAAAACGTTTTGATTTCCTGACACGGAGCGGTGAAAGGAGCATCCCGACGAAGCGTGGATGAGCAATGTGTGGGACGAACGATCGCGCGGCTAAATAGCAGATGACAAAGCTAACTATCAAAGGAGGACTTCCCAGAATTGTTCTGCCGAGATCAGTTGTAGGTCAAGCGTTAATCAGTGTTTGCATCTGATACCGGCAGCGAGTATCCAATCGCTGGAGATAACACTTCAGCGCGAGACAAATATTGGCAGAGCGGTGAACAAAGTGGAGGCTGTTGGCCGGGGCGGCTCGGCTCGCGGGGCCCGCACAAGAGCTCTTTGTGTTGGACCAAGTGGGGAAGGGCAGCAGAGGAAGTGAGATCTACCTCACCAGCGGGGAACTGCTGGTGCGTGCGCAGCCCCCGAGGGCTCGCTGCCTTCCGCAGCCCCGGAGAGGCTTGTCCAGTGCTGGGCGAGGAGATTGTCCTGCTCCATCAGCTCCAGAGCCGTCCAGGAGCTGAACATGGGCCAGGGAGCAGGGAAGAGGCCGGGAGGACCTGTGCGGTGTCCAGTGCTGGGGCTGCAGGGCAAGTGTTGGCCTCAGGTGTGTGACGGGGAGGGCATCGCTGGCAGATGGAGAACGTGGTTTTACCTCTGGTGAAGCCTCTCAGATAGTTTGGGCTGTTCTGATGCCTTTGTTGTAAAAGGAAATGGTGAATGTTGGAGGTGGTGCAGAAAAGGGTGGTAACCTTTTCTTGGAACAAATTCCAGAGGAGGATTTCTGATCTGCTGATCAGGTTGGAGGTTTTAGGGTGTCTACAACAGCCGAAAAATAACAGAGTTCGAGAGAAGGGTCTTGAAGAGAAGCTCATGGTTCATGCTGTTGTAGGAGCCTGGCTGTGATCTAATGCTCTAGTTGATTCCTTTGCCACAGATTCCTAATATACAACCATTAAATGAGGCAAATGTGTTTCAGTGTGGGATGCAGGGATGTGAGACCCTGGCCCAGGTTGCCCAGGGAAGCTGTGGATGCTCCATCCCTGGAGCTGTTCAAGGCCAGGTTGGACGGGGCTTGGAGCAACCTGGTCTAGTGGGAGGTGTCCCTGCCAGGGCAGGGGGGTGGAACGAGATGATCTTTGAGATCCTTCCAACCCAAACCATTCTGTGATTCTATGAGAGGGGTAGAAATAAAAAGAGCGCATGTGCCAGCCCCAGCCCCAGCGCACCCAACAGCCACTGCCTCATCAGTGTGCCCTTCCACAAGCCCATGGGTTGATCTGCCCATTCCACGCCGATTAGCAACATGTGGCCTTGAAAATACGCAACTGGATGGGACCTCACGTCATCCCTCTCCCCAAGGCGGGACAACTCTACCTACAGCATTCCTGAGCGGTATTTTGTCCAACTCATTCTTAAAACCTCCGACTGGGGCGACTCCAAAGTCCCAAAGCTCTTCCAGAATTCTCACATTCTACCACTATGAAATTTTCTTGGTGGCTTATTTCAATCTACCTTCCTGTGATGTACCAGGAAGTGACCTTCCTCCCGCTGAAGACTCTGGGTGAGTGACCAGGCTCGTCGGGTGGCACGGTCTCAGTGCTTGTGGCCCTGCTCCAAAGCTGCCGATGAACAGAAGGGAATTCCGTGGCTGTTACAGTCCATGTCAGCTGCCTCCACGGCTGCCCGCGTTGGTGAGACACTCTCATCTTCAAGAAGCAGCAAGCACCAGCCAAAAGACCTTCTGGAGCAAAAGCTACGTTCATCTCAGCAACCGGCCTAAGTCATCCTTTGCCCTGGAGCCACATTTCAGACCTACGGGAGGCCAGGGACAGAAATCCAGAGCATCCCAAACTCACCGAGATTGAGCCTATGGGCTACAATGACGTTCACGCAAAGAGCGAGTGCTCTCATTTTCCCCACAACGCCCTGTGAGGACGTGCACCCATAGCAAAGATCCTCAGAAAAACGCTCCTCCGGAGCGTGGCTGTGGAGCAGTCAGTCGGTGCCGACACGTGTGCCAGTTGGTGTTGGTTTTCCACACCATGCTTCCCACGTCCTTCCATCTTCAGATGGTGTGGTCATCACTTCCTGCCCTCACAAGTCATCTACTATGGCTTCATTTTATCAGGAAAGATCAAAAAATGGGTGGTGGTGTTTCATTCGACCTCTCAGACGAAGTCATTTCTGTATTGTCCTATTTTCGTGGCTATGGGTAAATCTGCAGAACGCTGAGGCACGTTGGGCACATTCCCCCCGTACAGGGATCGGTACCACGTGCTCCGAGAGAACTTGTAAAATCCCAGGCACGAAATCTTCATACAATGACAAAAAACGTTATCATTTTTCGTGCGACGACATTCCCATGGAAGAGCGTTCTACGAGGCACCGATGGTAGGGCCGAAGCAAATCACACACATTTCACGCCAACAAAAATAAAACTGCGATTACTTTATTATAAAACTTTCTGGAGCGTTCGATCTGCAGCACAGCACGCATAATAAACACCTGAGGTCTTTAACGAAGGAGCATCACTGAGAATTATTTTGCTTTCCAGGCTGCTTTTAACCAGCTTCTGGTAACTCTTCCCCGAGTACCTTGTGTTCTCCACGTCGTGACAGCTTCAGCGTCAAGCCTGACAAACCATGGGTTTACACCCATTTTTCTTCTTTCCCCTCATCTCCTTCTCCTCATCCTTTGTATTTCAGGCTCCTCCTGAAACCCCAGGCTGCTTGGGGACAGCGGCAGCCTCCAAACACCAACACCAGGCCCCGATCCTCATAACCGCCTCGGAGCCCTGACACAAGGAACCATTCGCTCCCAGCCGCCAGGAAGGGTAATTAGCGGGGCCAAGGCTGCGCTCGGTTCCCGATACCCACTGGGCAGCAGCACAAACCAGAGGCTTCGAGGGCTCCGCGGTGTTCGGGGCAGGAGAGGCCTTACCCCGGTTCTGGAGGCCCGGATGGGCCCTCGGCGAGAGCCCAGGCCGCGTTTCGGAGGAGCCGCAGCTGCAGAGAAGATTTACAGCCACAAACAGATGGCCTCTCGCACGCCCTGCTCCTGACCTGTTATTATTTTTTTTTATTTTGGTGCTTTTAAACCCAGCTTAGCGCAGCAAAATGGTTCCTCCCACCCCCAAACCCACCGGGGCGGTGTGCAGGCGGCAGAGCAGGCCGGCGGCGTTTTAAACGGGCTTATTTTTCCCACCGAAAACCACGCTCGGCAGCGCAGCCCGAGCCCGGCCCGCCGCCGCCAGCCCCTTCGCACCTCCTCGCTGAGGGGAGAACGGGCGAGACCTCCCCAAGATGGCGCCGCACCCCCTCACTCCGCAACTCCCCGCCGCAACCTCCCCAAGATGGCGGCGGCGGCCTCCCGCTCCCCGCCGCCTCCTCCTCGCCCCCTTCGCCTCCGCGACCTCCCGCCCGTGGCGGCACCGGCGCTTTCCTTCCTTCTCTCCTTCCGTCCTCCCTTTCCTTTCCTCTCCTCCCGCCCGGCGCGGCCCTCGCCCTCGCGCAGCCGCAGATCGCGCAGCACGAAACGCGGCGCCAGATCCGGGGCAAGGCCGATCTCGACATCATCAATCGAGATTGTACTGCCCGGCGGCAGGCCCTAGGCCTTCATTGCCAGGTTGATCCGCTCTTCCAGCTCGGCCACGGCCCAGACCGGCAAAACGATATTGCGCCCCAGCAAAGCCATAGCGGCCATGCCAACGCCCAGCATCAGCAGCAGCATGACCAGGACCAGCCCGATGCCAAAACGCCGCCTTCTCCGCGGTCTGGGCTTATCCTGCGCCCTTCGGCGGGCAAGAAATCTGCCGCGCTCCGGCGCTGCCCCAGAAACGGGCGCAGCTGAACCGGTCTCGACGGCACCTGGCGCAATGCCCGGCCCAGCCTCAGCGCCAG
>JAVSBS010000807.1:0-15831 GCA_033124195.1 Coracias cyanogaster | reverse complement strand
CGGGGCCGAGGGCGCCGCCATGCTCCCGCCGCGCGCCGCGCCCCGCCCCGCCGCTGACGTCACGCCGCGCGACGCGCCCGGCCTAGGAAGGCTGCTGCCGCCTGTCATGGCGGCGGGTCTGGGCTTGTGGAGGGAGAGGGGACAGACCGTGTATGAGGGACTGCCGTGCGGAGACGCGTCTGGCGGGCCCGGCAGCCCTCCGGAGCACGGCCGAGGGCCGTCAGCAGCATGGCGCGGCGGCCGGGGGTGGCGCGGCCTTGCTGGGGCTGGAACTGGTGACAGCCCTGCCACTGCCTGGCGTCCCTCAGGGCCCAGCGGTAGCTGTGGGGCCCGCTTCTCTGCGTTTGCTGGAGCTCTGGTTTCCCCCCTGCCCTACCAAGTGTGTACTCCGGGCTGCAGTGAGTGCAGTCTGACCCCCACGGAATCCATTTGTGATGCAGCTCCAGCATCTGCCGTGCTCTGGGCTCAGCCGCTGATAGCAGAGCCCCGAGAAGGGTGAAAATTCGGTGCGTTTCGCACTGGCACCCTCAGCCCTGCCAGATCCCTTTCCCGTGGTGGGGTAAGCAATACGGGACTTCCTACTGCCTCCCCGGCAGGCTGCCTGCGCCATCTGTTCGTGTCACTTTGGTAATTAACCAGCGCTGCCCACAGGCTTTGTACACTGACGGTGATTAATGCAATGCCGCACGATTCCCCACAGAATGGCGCTGCCAGGCACTGGAGAGGCCAGCAGGTAGTGGGGCGGGACACTGTGCTGTCTGCATTCATGTTCACGCCTGGGCTTTGTAGGAACAGTGTCTGAGGGTTCTTATGTCCAGATCCATGCTTGTCTGATGAGGATGGGAACAGCCATGAGTGGGGAAGAGGAGCTGGAGCTGGCTGCGATACAGGCTTCTTCTGCAAGCCAAATTTCTCGTCAAGCCGCTGTGGCCCTACAGAAATGGCATGGCATGCGCTTGGGCTGTGTGTGCGTCAGAGAATTAGCTAGTAAAGGTCAGCTGCAATGGAAGAGGGACACAAGCCTTTGTGTAGTTTATGGAGCTAAGCTGGAGTGGGCAAGCTGGGCTCTCAGCTTCGTGCTGTGCATGTGGAAAGGGTGACAGAAAGGGGAACAGAGAGGTTGGGAATGGCTCCTTCTGAGGTTTATGGGTCATTTGTATGACCCGAATTTATTAAGCCCCCATGCTCTTCCCCCTTCTATGAAGAAGATTGGAGCTGATCCTCTGGTTCAGCCCTATGTTTACAAAAGACTTTTCAACCTCTACTGCGGTTGCTATGGAAATCACACTAGTTTATGCCTCGTGTTTGTCTTTCCAACCTGATTTGTAAAAGAATGGTGTGAATTTAGTGTTGGCTGAGTTCCCAGCTGGTCTGTGCTGGCTCTGGAAGGCATCCTTGCAGTCACAGCCCTGGCTGGAGCAATGCAAGCAGCTTCCCCCATGCTGTCTGCCAGCTCACGAACTCCTGTGCCCAGAGCTCTCCCAGCATTGGGTCCTCCTCAGCCCACCAGGACAGAAACTGAAGAGTGCCAGGCTGTACGCAGCACCTCCCAGGGAGGCAGCAGCTCCATTTGCAGAGGCGAGGTGGGTCCTTGCCCCCATCCCCTTTCAGTTACTGCAGAACCGGTTTTGGAAGCAGAGTTGCTGCACATCTCCCCTCTCCCCTCTGCTGAGGCCTGAGCACGACACAGACCAGTTTAGCTCACTAGCCTGTAAGGTATGACCCTGTTTCTTCCTCCTTGCTGCCACGGCCACCTCTCCAAAGCTCAGCTTCCAAAAGTGGGGGTGTAACTGATGGGCTGTCAGGTCTCAGCCCTCTCATGCCAATCCCCATGGGAAGAAGGCAGAAGGGCAGCTGTGCCCGCAGACAATGCGGCATCCCAAGGGCTGAGGGGAGCAGCTGGACAGTTTGATTCTCTTGCCCGAAGCGTGGCTTGTGTGAGCGACAGCTCATGGCCCTGGGAGACAACGGGCAGTTGCCTGTCACCCGATGGAGCCCACGCAAACAGCCCACACAAACAGCATGGGGAAAGAGACCTGCAAGCATCTTGCTCTCAAATTACGTGTCTAGGGAATTGGTGCTGATGCTTGATGTATTATGCACATATTGCTTTAAAAAGATATCTGTCTAGGAAAGGGGGACAAGACTATTACTTGGGAAATAAAAAAATAGGGAGTATTTCATAATGCCATTAAAAAGTACAGAAAAAAGCTCACAAAATCAGTGTGCCGGGCTGGGATCTGGGCAGAACTGGGCTTACTAGGGACAGGGGATTTGCAATAAAACAGGGAACTGTTCTCATAGTTTGGTGCGAACCAAACAACGAAATTCAGCTCCAGGATCCATATCAAAGCTCTTTTGTGTTTCAGAGCAAAGGTCTTCTGAGGAGTTTTCCCAGCACAGGGACCCTGCGTGTCAGGCAGGCAGGAGCAGCTGTGGACAAGCTCAAGTACCCGCGGGACGCGTGGGAGACCGTGCTGCTCAAATCCCTTCACATTTTTGCCCTCTTCACAGTGTTTGCCAGGATGCAGCTCAGCGCCAGCACCCCCGCAGATCCATCCTGCTCCGTCCCCGGGCAGACTGGCACATGATCCAGGCCAGCCCACGCGCTGGGGCTGCTTTCCCCTTGGTTCACTGCTCCAGCTCTGTGTTTGATGCCAAGGGTTGTTGTGTCCTGCCCCTGCCCTCCCAGGAAGCCTTCAAAAGGAAATGAAATCGTGTTTTCCAGCCAGGCTAATGCTGTAATTAGTCGATTTGCTAATACGCTGAGGTGTGAAGGGCTCATTTGGAGGCAGGAGGAGCAGCTGTCCCACAGGCACAGCCCTCAGCGCCTGACGGAGCCCATACGGAGGGGCTGTCACCTCCCCAGCTGCCCAGCTCCTGATGGATGAGCTCTCCTGGACCGGCGAACAGGCCCTGGAGACTTCTGGGGAGGAGATGTTTTTGTGAATGGCTCCTGACAGCATCGTGGCCTGCTCACAGAGCTGAGCAGCTCCCTCCACCCCCCAAAAGCCATGTGTTAGCTGTGTCTGGGAGCTGCGTCTGCCACGCTGCTTAGCTGTGACAGTGCAGGCTGGGGTGAAGTACCGCTTTTCCTGGGAATCCTCAGCAGGAGAGAGCACACTTGAAAGACCTACACCGGCAGAGTTCGGGGCACTGTCTCCCAGGAGAGCTGAAGGCAGAGGAGGGGGGATGAGCTCAGCTGCAAGGAGATACTGGCACAAGCCTTTGGCAAGGTGGGGGGGGGGGTCCAGCTTCACACCCCAGTGCTGCTAATTCACAGAGCAGTAGGGGTTGGAAGGGACCGCTGGAGATCATCTAGTCCAGCCCCTCTGCCAAAGCAGGTTCACCTAAAGCAGATTACAGAGGAACATCTCTAGGTGGGTTTTGAAAGCCTCCAGAGAAGGGGACTCCACAACCTCTCTGGGGAACCTGTTCCAGTGCTCCATCACCCTCACGCTAAAGAAGTTTCTCCCTCCTGTTGAGGTGGAACTTCCTGGGTTGTGCCCACTGCCCCTTGTCCTATCACTGGGCACCAGTGAAAAGAGACTGTTTCCATTTTCCTGACCCCCACCCTTCAGGTATTTATACACAATCAGATCCCTTCTCAGCCTTCTCCAGGCTGAACAGCCCCAGGACTCTCAGCCTTTCCTCAGCACTGTTCTCTGCACTGCTTCAGTGATCGAGGCATCCGGACTTGCACCACTGACAAAGCAGAGAAAGAAAATAACAGATTGGGAGGCGAGGACCCATCCTCCACCTTCCTCTGCTCAACAGTAAGAAAAATACCCCTCTCCTCCATCCTCAGTGCACTCCATGGGGCAGGATGAGCCCACTCCACCTGCCTTGAGACACCAATGAGGTCTACACCCACACGACGTGACAGCATCCTCCCTCGCCTTTTTTTCTCGTGTAGCAAACCCCAAGCTCAGGCGCCGTCCTTCTGACAAGTGATTTTATTTTAAAACTGGAACTCGAGTACTCCATTTGTTTAACAAGTTCCCCCTTTTTTTAAATAAAATTAATTTATTCTACAGAACAGTAAACTCTCCCAGACTCTTCCCTATTTACAAATTAACATTTTTGCTTGCAGACCATTGGTTGCCCCTCCTTCTCCTGTCCTGTGAAAAATCAGCCACATCTGAAGGTCTGTAAGGCAGGGCTCCCACCCACAACCACCCAGCCCATTGGGACCTCAGTGACCGTGTCTGTGCCGCAGCCAGAGGTCCCCCCTCATTCACTGTGTGTGAAGGAAGCGGGTTTGTGTTAAACCCACCAACCAGGAGCATCTGGCCTCTCTCTGCTGCCAAGGCTCCTCCAAGCTGGGTTTTAACCCTGCTGAGGAAGGAGAAATTCCCCCTGGCAGAGCAAACTGCTCCCACCACCCTCTCAAGGGCCATGTGTTTGGGGAGAAGGTGACATTTGCTGCAGGAATGAGATTCACCATCTCTCATCTCACACACCTGTGGGCCAGAAAGGCAGCACTCACATTGCAGAAGGCAAGGAGCCTTGGAGATGCCTTTCTTGCCGTCTTGAAGTGGGAGAGACAAGCAGCCCCCATGCTGGGGACATGCTTTGCTAACTCAGGAAAGAAGGCACCTAAAAAAAAAAAAGGATTTGACCCAACCCAAAACTCCAGGCAAATTCACAGGGGTCTGAGCTAGGTTGTGGCTTGGCTCATACCTCTCTGCACCAAGTGGTAATTTCTAGCCGGGTATGGTGGGGTCTGCTCTACCTGAAGACACTCAAACCCACCTCGCTCAGGTCCTGCTAGCACTGTCACCCAGGCCTGGCAGCCACATGAGGAGCCAGGAGTCCTGCTGATGGGGAAGACAAGCTGCGCGAGGGAAACCAGGAGGGACCTGCAAGCACTTTGTCTACAAGCAAAGCTGCCCTTTTGGAGGGTCTCCCACCCCACGCACAATCCCGGTAAGCAGCCTGGCTGGTAAAACCACCCTAGCTGGTAAAACCACCCTAAGGACTTCAGTGACCTGTAGGAGAAGCATCGACAAGCTGCATACTTGGCCACAGCGGGTTTCTGCTCTACACTCTTCTAGGGATCACCTCTATCAGGGGACCTCCTTTCTCTGCTAGAGGGGCACGTGGCTGCGCCAGTCTATCAGAAAGCCACCAAGAAGCAGTAACCGCTGCAGTGCCTGGTCCTTCCTGGCAGCAGTCCTGCCTCAGTCATCCCTGGCAGGCTTCTACATCTGCCAGGGAGGGACTTCAGCCATCAACAAGGGCAATCCAGCCTGGCCCAGACCCTCCATGGTGGCTGGCTCTTCACCCACCTAGCAGCAGCCCCATTGCTGTTGTTCTTCCCGAGCATTTCTATTTCTCCAAGTTTAAATTTAAAAAAAAAAAAAAAAATCACTTTCAATAGCATCTACTAAAGATGTGTAGTGTTTTCATCCCGAGGAACCCAGCTGAGCACCTGCAGAGCGAGGCTGCCCCTCACCTCTGGACACAGCCCCTGGGCTCTGTCTGACCCCTTGGAGACATCCCAAACGACTCGCAACTGATGCAATGTGGGGGTGTTGTCACATTTTTCAAGGTTTGCCTTGAGCAGTGAAAATGTCACCTAGCTGCGGTATAGAGAAGACAGAAGGCTGAGCTGATGCCCTTGAGGAGAGCTCAGGTTTTGAAAAATCAAGGAAGAGAGGGAGGAAGAAAGGGACTCTCCAAAGTACACCAAGGAGCGAAAGGACAAAGGAACAGAAATGGCAGGACAGCAGGAAAAACCTTCCTCAAATGCAATTCATTAGGCTTTGGAAAAAGCTTCTCCTGGCAGAGGCTGGGAAACGCATGCCCCAGAGGGAGCCTGAAAGCCAGCCTGGATAAACCCCCACACCTCTGCAGCAGCCCTTCAGGTGTGTGACAAAACCCTCTGTGTGGGGATCTGCTGTTTCCATGGTCATCCAAAAATGGCAGAGCCCCTTGGTGGCTGGTCTGCAGGACAATGGTGCCAGAAGGGATGTTGGCCACGCTGGGCTCTCACCCCCGAGGGGATGTGCTGAGGTGCTCTGGCTGAAGAATGGAGCTTATCACAGCTTCAGGCTGCCATCCCATGATGGGCATTCCCAGGAAGGAGGTGCAAGGAGCCCCAGGAAAGCTCTTGGTCCAGAGGGAAAGAGAAGAGGCTGCAAGCTCCGAAATGGCACTGACGCTTTCAGCCTCCCACACCCCCAGCACTGCCCCAACCTTGGGGCTGGTGCCAAGTCCAGCTGCGACATCACCTGCTGCTGACATGGCTCCCAAAAGCAGCAGGGAGCAAGGAGGACATCCCTGCTGGGTTGCTGGTGGTAGCAGGAGGAGGTGGTGAGGCTGGTGCAGCAGTGAGGGGCAGGGGTGCCCTGCATCCCTCCACTATCCAGCCTCCAGGGGCTCAGTAGAAGGAATACTGGTTTTCCACCGCCCGGGTCCGGCTCCGGGCACCGTCAGCCTCGTGGTAGTCCTCGGCACTGGTGGTGGGGGGCTCTGGCCGGCGCTCGGCACTGTCGCTGCGGCTCCGGGGGCCCAGGGCACCCTCCAGGCGGTGGTAGGGTGCGGGCACGGGAGCAGCAGGGGTCATGGCCACCCCCTCGGCAGGCGGCGGGGCCGGTGGGCCGGTGGGTGCTGCGCTGCAGAAGTAGTGCGGAGGCGGCAGGTCGGCCCTGCAGCTTGGCGGCTGCGGCACCAGGGCTGGCGGGGGCCCAGTGTCTGCAAGGGAGACAGGAGCTTGACTCCTCCAGTGCTGCCTGGGGGGGTTGTCCTCCCTCCCTCGCTGGCATCTTCCTACACCCACCCTCTTCCCTTGCTCCCCCTCTCCACCCTTGACCCTGTCCTCCCCAACCGTCCTTGCCCCACCGTCTCCCAGCACAGCGGGACGCTCTGAGCTCCACCGACCCCAGTCCAGGGGACTGACACCCACAGCCAGGGACACACAGGTCACTCCAGCACAGCCCTGCAGCTGTGAGGTTGTCCCTGCCCACCTTCAATGGGACACCACCGACCTCAGTGCATCCCCAGAGCCACATGCGCCAGCAGGGGCACAGCTCTAGGGAAGACATTAGTGGAGGAATCCCAGGGATCAATCCCTTTTAGATCCACACAAGATCCCAGCCCAGCCACCAATCCAACTCCCTACACGCAGCCATGCCCCTGCTCGGCCCTGGCACCTACCGGGCAGTGGGCTCTGGGCCACGACGTAGCTGCGGAGGGTGATGTCGGCCGCGCCGCCCGACTCCAGGGGGATGGGGTGTGTGTGGAAGTGGCGCAGCATGTCGAAGATGGTCTGGAACCAGAGGTGCTGCACGTGGCACTGCCCGCTCTCGTTCAGCGACAGGCGGAGGTGCTGCAAGTGCAGGGGGCCAGCAGGTGAGATTCACCCTCGCAGCCACAGAATATCTCAAGTTGGAAGGGACCCAAAAGGATCATTGAGTCCAACTCTGTTCCTCACAGGACTACCTAAAACTAAACCACATGGCTACGAGCATGGTCCAGACACTCCTTGAACTCTGACAGACTTGGGGCACATCCAGAGGGTTTGGGTGTGAAAAATGCCTTTGAGGTGAACAGAAATCATTTGCATCTCAAGAGGGCTAAAGAGTACAAGGTGGTCAGATGGACACCCTGATGATGGGCTCACACAGCAAAACAGGACCTGAAGTTCTCATAAAACTGATGGTCAAGAACTTCTCAAAGGATACTCCCATCGATTTGCTACTACATGGTTTTTAAAAAACAAACAGTAAAAGCTTGTAAATTAGTATTTGTTGTTCTTTACTTTGTGATCTCTTGTGAAAGCCTGTATTAATTCTCAACATCACCAGTAAATCCATTGCGGCACAAGGAGCCACCTCCACCAGCCAAAGGAGCTTTGCTCCTAACACAGGACCGTTATTTTTTCCCTGCCTGGCCAAGAGAGTCTCCTGCTGTGGGGTGTTTCCTGCAAAACCCCACTTGCTGCAGCCCCAGGAGAAGTTTGGCCCTTCCTGGGGATTAACACCATACAAAAGGTGTTCTTCAGCCAGAGAAGGGCAGCTGGGTACAGCTGAGGGGGCTGCAGCTCCAATCCTGGAGACACAGCCAGCCTAGGGAAGCTCACAGCCCACCTGAACTACTTCTTGTCCATGGGACAAGACGAGGCAGTTATATCTCAACTCCTCATGGCATGTGCCCTTTGGTACAAAGGGGACCCAGCAAAAACTACATGTGGGTTGTTTGTTTTATAATGCATCCGTGGACGATAGGCCATGGAGCGGACAAGAATAGGGCAGGGGATGAACTGCCAGGCAGTGCTGGGCTCCCATGGGTAACCTTATGCCTGTGGGGCAGGCACAGATCCAGCTGGACAAGTGCTGGAAGGGCTGGGCAGGGTGCAGAGGGCTCCTGGGGGACAAGGGCAGGTGGTCCTGAGGGATGTCCTGCTGGGGCGAGCACCCTGCAGAGCTGCTGTGTTTGGGGTCACTGCATGGCACCTGTGTGCTCACAGAGGCCCAGGAGGGTGGGAAGGAGCCCAGGGTGCTGGCCTGATATGCAGGGACGAGCAGAGGACACCCACCTTTGCTTTCCCCTGGAAGTTGAAGGTCAGCACGTACTCCCCCGGCCGCGTTTCGCTCTGTCGGATGACGAACAAGCCATGGCTCCGGGCACCCCCGAAGAGCACCAGCTGAGCCGCCTTGATGCGTGAAAGAGTCCCATGGAACCAGGGGAAGTCGGAGAGGTTGATTTCCGCCTCCGCCTCACCATCCTCCCCTGGCCGCAGAAACAGCAGGATTTTAGGGAGCACCCAGACATCACCCTCTCCCACCCGTGCACCCCAAGAGTGGAGACGCTGGGGCCACATCCTGCATCCCAGTACCTGTGAGATGCCTGCTGGTGATGGGGGAGGACTCCAGCGTCTGCAGGAAGCTCTCCAGCGGCACATGGGTGAGGAGCTCCCCCAGTGAGTCCCTGCCCCGGCCGTGGGGCACAGGGACACCAGTGGCTGTGGCAGCATTGTGAGCACTGGGCAGGGCACATCTGTCCGGCAGCCTGGGCGCATCTGGAAGAGAATATAGAAGGACAGGCTGATAGCTCAGCATCACCCACCATCGCTGGGCAAGGATGGGAGCTGCCCTGACAACTGTGTTGGAGCGCCCCTGACTCTCAGAGACATCTCAGGGTTATGCTGTGGCTCTGGCCACAGTTTGGGGGACTCCCTCTCAGCCTGTGCTGGGTTTCCTTCACCTGGTGTGACCAGGATGGGAGGCACAGATGTGTGGTGCTTGGGCAAAGATGAGTTGGGGCTGTGCAGCTGGAGGCTGCTCGCTGGCACCCAGAGGCCCCAGTGCCTGCAGACGAGGACTTGATTTTCTGCACATACCAGGATGTACAGGGGCAATGTCAACGTCTTCAACAGAGGCGGGCCAGCTCCCTAGGGCAGGGGCAAGTGCAAGGAAGGAGATGGACAGAGGAAGATCCATCCTCACAGCACCTGCTGCAGGCTCTTCATGTTATCACTTGCAGGATCTGCCCTCCTTCAAACCAGAGCTGGCCCCCAGAGCTGCTCGCCCTCCCCAGCGGGTGTTTGGTCCTGATGTTGGTCCTTACCGTCAGCCAGGAACTCGCAGCTGCAGGAGGACACCCTGCCCGGCAGGCAGGCTCCCTGCGCGCAGGACGCCAGCTCGATGTCGTCCCCGCTGTCCCTGCGGGGAGAGCGCAGAGCAGATGGTCACACGCCGGCTGCCACGCTGCACGGACACACAGACGTGGCACCTCCGCTCACAGGCATGCGATGGGGACTTGAACAAAAAACAACATCCCACCTGCGATCCGGGAGCAGATCCCGATGCTCCTTGCTTCCGCACAAAAGGGCTGAAGCACCCACAGCATTGAGGGGCAAAACAACGTGACTTTTTGGGGGTGAGAAGCCAGCAGGGGAGGGAGTAAACCCTTGAGAGCCCTCACTACATGGGTCATGCCAATCAGTCCTAGCTGCTGTATTTTGCTGCAACCTTGTTGGTTTGGATGGAAATCCATGACCAAAAAAACAGGCCTGGAGTGAGTCAGCGAGTGGGAACTGAGCATGGGGGGAGGCACAGCGGTGCAGCCCCCACTGAGAGCATCCCTGCTGCCCGTGCACTTCAGCACCCTTCTTGCATAACCCCCCGGCTCCACAGCCTATTTTCACCCTGGCCGCTGGTGAGAGCCCGGCAGTGCCGGCATCTCTCGGCTGCTCTTGCTTAATGGCGGCCACGTGGGTGCACGCAGCGAGGAAGCGGCTGCCTTCATGGTGACGGCTCACGAGGGAGCTGCTGAATTATTTAGTGGCCAGTAAATGAATCAGCCATTGGGAGTCATTCAGCTGCAGACGGTTAAAAACAAGAAGGGAGGAAGGAAACCAAAACCAAGAGTGCTTTGCGGAGAAGCCGTCGGCGGGCGCTCGGGCGGCGGCTCCGGCGCGCAGCCCTTGGCAGAAGCTGATTGAAAATTCGTTCTTGGCACCGAGCGTGTGCGGTGGTGTATTAAACAGCTCATTATTATTTGCTCTGGAGTTCATTATTATTTGCTTTACAGTCACGTCCGGAGGCCAAAGCGGGGCTGCGCTGGGTGCTAAGCAAACAGAAAAGGCTGGGAGGCTGCCGGCGGCAGAGCGAGGGGCTGGCGTGGGGCTGCCGACAGATCCGGCAGCACTCGGCTCCGGCTGGAGAACCGGCACCAAAACATGCAGTGGGGAAAAAAAAGGGCCATTTCCCAGCCTCGCCTCCATCAGCAGCTCAGCCTCAGCGTGGCTTCTTGAATTATGTATTTTAAAGAGCAGCAAAAGGATCCGAAGGAGCACAGATCTGGAGGGCATCTGCCCTGGGAGGTGCAGGCCCCATGGTGAACGACCCTGCAGCACCCAAATTGTGCCTCTCCAGCAGAAGGGGGCAAAGGCAGCTTGGAGGCAGCTGGAGCTTCAGGGGCTTGCTTGAGGTTTTCACCTCTGCAAGTTTTGGCATCTTGTTCTTCCAGAACTGTGCCAAGACTGGCAGCACCAGGGTTTCCCTGGGGAGCGCCTGGGCTGGTCCTGCCCCCCTGGAGCCGGGGCTGGCTGAGCCAGCTGAAGGGCAGCAGCACCAGGCACACAAACCCCCCCACGCCCTGACCCCAGTGCATGGGTGATGAAAAAGCAGATGAGAAGTTTTGGCACAGTTGTGACTCCAGTGACAGCATTAGTACCACAGTGGTAGAAACATAAATTGATTTAGCCAGCAGAATCTTAAGTATATCACGGCTGCTGGACTGGAAAAAAAGCCATGGGAAATAGCCCAAATATCACAGAATGACTTGGGTTGGAAGGGACCTTAAAGATCACCTAGTTCCAGCCCCCTGCAGCGAGCAGGGACATCTCATAGAATCATAGAATGTATTGGGTTGGAAGGGTTCTCTAAAGGCCATCTAGTCCAAACCCCCTACAATAAGCTCTGAGGTTGCTCAGAGCTCCATCAGCTCTTCAACTAGAGTAGGTTGGTCAGCCCCCTGGTCTTGAATGTTTCCAGGGATGGGGCACTGACCACCTCTCTGGGCAACCTTGGCCAGGATCTCACCACCCTCACAATGAATTTCTTCCTTATTTCCAATCTAAATCTACCCTCTTTCCATTTGAAACCATCACCCCTTGCCCTATCACCACGCTCTCTGATAAAGACTATATATAGTAATACCATACATAGTATAATTCAGTACAAAAGCTTCCAAAGGTGGGTGTTGGGAGCTCCCCGCGTTGAGGGCTGTGTTCCTGGGTCACCTGCCTCTGCCAGGCAGAGGCAACGTGGAGCAGGTCGGGGGGAGCGAGCAGCCAGTGCTCTGCGAGGCTGCACCGCTGACACACAGGCTGCTCGCTTTGCCTCCAGACTCCTGCTGACCTGAGTCTGGGACTTTCTGCTATAACCCAAGTAGCAAAAATTGCATCAGGGGTCATCCCTCATGCTTGGCGGCGAGGGCAGCGCAGCAGCACCTTCCTCCAGCGAGCCTTACCCGGGGTCGATGCAGTCCTGGATATCTGCCACCCAGGAGTGCTTCTGCAGGGAGTCGATGGTCTCCAGGATGTACTCGGCCCCATTTTCCACCTGCAGGCAATGCGGGACAACGTCAGGCTGTGCCAGGGTCCCCATCCCCACCCCGAGGCACAGCACACCCCAGGACCCAGCCAGACCCCCACATTCACCCACTGCTGTTAAATAGCACCTCGACTGAACAGGGGGCTAGGTGCTCCCTCCCATTCCAGCAAAGGGATGCCGAGGGGTGACCCACAGAGATGCTTTGGTGCATCCAAGAATGACCCCTGACCAAAGCCAAGGCTTGAAGGAAAACCCCCACCCCACGGTTATCGGCAAAAGCATCACAAGGTTTTCAGGAGCCTCTGTGGAAAAACCACACGTGGCTGGTGGCCTCGGGGGTACATGGCACCACGCACCAGCACGGACAGCATCCCACACCTCCAGGGTGCCTCAGTGTCCCCCAAAACCAGCTCTGCACAGGCAGAGCAGAAGCCACGCTGCTCTCTGCCCCCAAATCCTGCCAGACCCCTAAAACCCAGGAGTTTAAAGCCTCTCCTCTGTTATCTTTTCTGCCTGCTGGTCCACAAGGCTTCTGATTTCTGATTGCAGTGGGCTGGGAGAGAGACCCACTTCAACAGGAAAAACAAGAAAATAAAAATCAGGATGGAAAAGAGCCTCCAAAATTGCGAGCTCAAAGCAGCTGGGCCTTTCTGGGGTCGGGGAGGACGCAGGTCTCAGAAGCCCCCCCAGGCCATGCTGCGAGCCTCTGGCAGGTCTCCCCGCATCCCTCCCGGCCCCCTTAAACAGCATGTTCCTGAGCTGCTGGAGCAGCCCTGACTCCGGGAGGGTATCGCATTGCCGCCTGAGCCGCCCTCCTCGCCAATTCAATTAATCACAAACAACTGAATCACTGTCCTGAAAATAAGTGGGGAGCGGTGCCCAGCAGCACCCTGCTGCCGCCCAGGGCCACGCATGGGCCACCCTGCCCCGAGCAGGGGCGGAGGGGAGCAGCAAGGATCCCCCCGCTTTGGTTGACAGGAGCACAGGAGCCTCTCTGGCTTTCCGAGGGCGATGCAGGAGCCGGGCGCGGGGGCCAGGGCTGCTCTTTCACGCAGAGCCCGAGAGCAAGCGAAGCGTGCGCGGGGCTCGGCTGTTTTGCAAGTGCCTGCTTGTGCAATGGAAAAACCTGCATGTGCTGGGTGTCTGAGGGGCGGTGGGGACGTGCTGCCTGCTCAGTTTTACACAGTTCAGCAGAAACTATTCCAGCGTGGCCTCCTTGGCTTCTCCACCCATCGTAACCTGCCGGAGTGCTGCAAGTTGTGTGCGAAGGTTGAGATGGGGCTCGACGTCAGCCCCGTACGTGGGAAGGCAGCGAGGAAACCGCAGTGCCCAGCTCCCTGCTTACCCCTCTAATCCAAACCCCGGCATCAAGGGGTGCTTCAGCCCCTCTGCGAGTCCCACCAGCAAACGGGGAAGGCAGAAGAGCAGTAGGAAGATGTCCCAGAAAGAAGGGCTGGGGCAGAAAATGAGCTACAAAGAATAAAGGATGTTGGGACTAGGGGAAAACCATCCTGTGCTGAGCCGGGAGGGGAGGCCAAAGGCTGGCTGGAGCTGCAGGAGAGGGACAGCAGGAGACCACAGCGAGCAGATGGGCTCCATTCTGCGTTCACTGCCTCCGGTCACCCAAAGGACCGATAGCAACCAATTCACCCCGCGGCAGGGCAAGCGCCCTGGCCAGAGCAGGCAGGAGCCGGTGGAGGGTACCTGGCAAGTCAGAAGTTTTCAGACCAGCGAGGTTTGGAGCATTCCCCAAGGTAATGAAAGAAACAGCTGAAGCAGTCACAGAGCTGTTAGCTGTGAGAGAGGAGAGAGCATGTCTGGCTCCAGAGGGTGGGAAGAGCAGCCAGAGAAACCAACCCTCCACAGGCACCCAGGAAGCACTCTGGTGCTGAACCCCCTAGCAGGGATCTACTGTGGCCCAACCCTGTCAAACCCATCTGGTCATACTCCTGACGGCCACAGGGATGGGGAGAAGCAGTGTCACACCCTTGGCATTGGCCACACTTCAGAATCTGATGTGACACTCCAGCAAGCAGGGTAGCAAGACTTGCAAGGGGATCTAGAAAACACGATCAGAAGGAGCTGATGAGCCATATTCCAAGAGCAGTTATTGATGGTTAACGGGTTATCAATGTCTACGATCAAAGCTGAGGGATACGCTCACAGAAGCTCCTCCACATCAAGGACTCCCTCTGTGCGTCCTGCTCTTCAGTAATGACTGGGACAAAAGCAAAGTGAGGATGCCTAATCAATTCACCAATGACACCACGTCGCAAGTGTGTTGGAGGATGAGGCAAGAATTCAAATGAACTTCTTGAAGCTGAGAAATGCTCAGTGGAAGGAAAAGCAGAAACCAGACTCCTGCTCAAGGACATGGGCAAGCTCTGCGCTTACGCTGAGTGCCGTGGGTGTCTGGGCTGTGGGACCGCAACTTCGTAACAGTTCTGCAAAAAGCATCGAGGGGTTACACCAGCCCACAAACTGCGTATGAGTCAACATCATCGTCAGGGTACAAAGAAAGCAACTTGGGCTGGATAAAGAGGAAGAAGAAAGGAGAAGCAATCAATGGAGAAGCAATCCTTCCCATCCTGGCCATGGCACTACACACGCTTTGGGGCATTCTCTCTCCAGAGCCCACAAGGCAAGCAGGGAGGGCCTTGGGCTCTTCAGTTGGGAGAGAAAAGGACACATGAGATTGGTCTTTGAGGCACAGAAGACAACAGCTGAATTAGCCTGCATGTCCATAGTGGATGCTGGCTGCAGCAGAGGCTGAAGAAAAAGAAGCCCCTGGGGCAGGGAGGATGCCCTGGAGGAGCTGCCAGGAGGTGTGGGACCTTTACAAGGAGCTGGGTTTGATGGAGAGCTATTTCACATAAGAATGTCTGCTAGGGCCAGAGGGGCTACTAGGCACGGGGGCTTTCATGAAGCTAATTTTCTTCCTCTACTTTCACAGTTTTCTAAGCTTTTAAGCAGGTTCATTCAGTCAGGAGGCCTGGCCTCCCCACCTTGCCTTTGCCACATGCTTTTATGGAGAAGCATCATAGAATTAAACAATAATATAGGTTGGAAAAGACCTCTAGGATCATCAAGTCCAACCTTTGTCTAACATCTCCTTGACCCCTAGACCATGTCCCAAAGTGCCACATCTACTTGTGTTTTGAACGCCTCCAGGGATGGCGACTCCACCACTTCCCTGTTCCACTGCCTGACCACTCTTTCAGTAAAGAACTTCTTCCTAATGCCCAACCTAAACCTCCTCTGGTGCAACTTGAGGCCACTGCCTCTTGTCCTGTCCTTAGTTACCCAGGAGAAGAGACCAACACCAGCCTCACCGCAACTTCCTTTTAGGTAGTTGCAGAGAGCAATGAGGTCTGCTCTCAGTCTCCTCATCAAGGAGAGAGGTGGTTTTTTAACGGAGGTGGGACACAGAAATCCTCAGAACAATGGTGCTCCTCAATGTACACATGCTACCTCCTAGCTAGGCATGTCCAACAGCTCTTCATTAGCTCACAGGCAGGCACAGCCTCTTCTCTGTAGAGAAACACCATCTCCAACAACACAGCCATCATCACAGTGGCACAACCCACCCTGAGCTACGAAATTCAGCCCCTATCTGCTGGGACAGGCTGCTGCCTTCTGGCAGAGCACGGGGGAGCATCAAGCTCCAAAACTGCATCATATGGAGAACTTTCTGGAGAGAGAGAGAGACTTCCACTCTCTGCTCATGCCTCCGGACTCGCGTGGTGTCGTTGGTCACCAGGGTCTT
>JAVSBS010000801.1:43993-66009 GCA_033124195.1 Coracias cyanogaster | reverse complement strand
TGAACCACAGCACTCGTACACCTGGTCTCGGAATGCTCCATTCTCATAGTGTGTTTTTACCCAGTTAATGCTGCTTCTTTGGGGGACGGTATGTGACAATGACCGCTCTTCCCCCCAACAGGAGCAGATCCCATCCCTCTAGAGACTTCGTGCTGCTGGTGGTAGCTGGGTTTTCTGGGGAGCTGAGAGGTCACTGCAGCTGCTGCATCCTTAGAGCTTTCTGTCTGGGGAGAAGTTAATTTATTTTATAGAATCATAGAATGGTTTGGGTTGGAAAGGACCCTAAAGATCATCTAGTTCCAACTCCCCTGCCATAGGCAGGGACACCTTCCACCAGCTCAAGGAAAGAAAAAGCAAAATCCAAGCACACTGAAGTTAGTTAAAATAACTCTTTGGTTTTTTTTTTTTTTTTTATGGAGGACTACAGTTTTTCTGACATAACTGGATTTTTTCAATACAAAATTTGAACAAGAACCACTTCCCATCAGTCCAACAAGTCAGACAAGAATGTAGGGTTCTGCCGTGGAAAGTTGTGTTCAACAAAAGTGCTCACCTAGCTAATTACAGTTTCACCAATACTGTAAAGACTTAAAAAATAGTTTAAAAACTGCATGTGGGAATAAAAAAAACCCCAAAACAACAAACCCCCAAACCCCAAAAACCACAAAACAATTAACAGATGATGAAAGCATATTCAGCAAGCAATCTCATAAGTGACTTCCATCTAAGTGCAAAAATTAGCAACAAATACAGTGAAAGAGTAATATGTGGAATATATAATTAGGAAATCTAATATTTCTTTTTAAATGTAAAGGGATAAATAAAATGCAAAGTGTGGTTATATTCTGAAGAGGATAAAACGTAGATAACCTTTATTTATTGTATGTCTTGTTATTATAGCAAAAAAACAACAAACCAAAAAACCAACAGTCTTTTAAGTTCAAGAGAAGAACAAGGGTGGGATGCCCTTTGCCTGTTCATTAGCATCCACACACCACCACCCTCTTCTCACTGGGATGCAACAGTCCAGCAGTCAGAAAGGAATACTTTTTGGATTCGACACCCTAAGCTGAATTGCCAGGTGAGCAACATGAGAAAAAAAACGAAGCAAAACAAAATTCTTGTCTTTCAGCCTTGAAGTTGTCATGATGGCCAGGGAGCTGGTGTGGAAGCCTAGAACTGATTTCCAGCTACTTTTCTGATTATAACCACACTTTCAAGCACTACAGGGATGTGCTCATACTCTACGAGAAAGGCAGGGGTTTGAGACGCACTGGAGACAGTGGTTCCTCACACTAGCAACATCTCAAAAGCAGCTTTCAACAAGAAAAACTAAAACATACCAGGCAGCATTCAGAGAAGGATTTTTTAGGAGGCCGTGCAGGAGGGGGTGGTCCCTGATCCCACTCCCAGAAGGCCATTGAGTTCTGACGAAGCAAAAGCTCCTCCGATGGCTAAGAGGAGGCAGATGCCCCAATGACATAATAGCCAGAAAGAAAGAGAAGACAAAGCAAAAGAAGCATGCATATGATCCACAGCCAAAAAAAAAGAAGAAAGTAAATACATGACAAAGTATTGAAAAGGCTCTGCTGAGATATACACAAGGCAATGTTTAAAATATACTTGCAAAGCCATGTTAGCAAAAATAGCAACAAACATATACAAGTGCTGTTTTGCTACGTTTCCATGAAACATCATTTGAAGCTGCAGTTCAAGAGTCCACTCATTCGTTCGGGTTCTTTCAGAGGGCAAGTGCCAACACTGGACAACATTACTCAGAAAGATTTACCACAAAACAGCATGAGTGTTTTATTTTTGCTAGTGACATACAAAAGAAGCACATGAGCATTAATGGAAAAATATGGCAGAAAATACTTAATGAAGGATGAGAAACTGAAAAGATGGGAAAGGAATGTGTGTACATGATGGACGTTTACAAGATGCAGGGGAGTTTCCAAGCTTTAGGCACAAAAAGGCCCCAAAGTCTTAACCTTTCGAATAGGCTTACTCATGTCAGGAATCTACGTAAGTGAGAGAGAGGAAAAAAAATTCCTTTAAAAAAAGAAAAAAGTCCTGCCTCATTTGTCTCTACAGCGCTGACATTTATTCAAGGACTTGACTTTTGTAGAGACCTTCATCCTGGCCAGAGCTCAGCAGCTGCACCCAGGCAGGCACCACTGGGGTGCTGCTCTCTGCAGGCAGAAACATGACCAGGGTTTAAATCAGCAATTAAGCCATTTTTTTTTTGACAACAAAGGGGCTGCCTTAATCCAAAATAGTAAAAGCATTTTATTTCTGTTATGCGCTTTGAAGTTGGACAACATATACAAGTGTTTGTGATGAGCATTGTCTCAATGGCTACAGAGATCCACGCAAACCTCAGGATAGCCACAGAACTGCCTGAAGTCATAGCGCATTGTTTGTCTAAACCTCTCCTCCCGGATCATGAGCTTGTGCTGCCTGCAGATGATGCCACCTACCTCTCTCAAATCATTGTCCAGCCCGATGTGCTCTGAATGCTGCCGCAGGCGGTCCTTCCTCCGCTGCGCAGTGGTGCTGCGACTGGCCCAGCGGCTGGGAAGTCAGAGAGAGAGAAGACAACACGTGAGTGGGGAAAAAAAGCAGGAGGGAAAGCCTGAGTCAGGAGCCAAAGGACATCCAATGGGTCTGCAGCAGGAGAAGCACAAACTCGGACCCTGCAGTAGACATGGGTGCAAACTGGTGTCTGACCTCCCTGTAGGAAACTGCCTGGCAGGTGACAGGCCAGTACGCACCCAAGGGACAAAAACACTGAGGAAAACATGGCCACCCCCTGGCAGGGTCTCCAGAGAGCTCTTGTGTTACCCGAAAAGCAGGTCATGCCACAACATTGATGCTACCGCTAGATAAATCATGGTACGTCATTACCCAGTAACACCATTGTTTGCTTGATTTGCTGAAGTTTGATAAAAATGTTGTCTGTAGGAGCAAACAAAATACAATTATGTATTTTGAGTAGCAACATCTATGATTTTCTTCTTTTGCGAGAAGTGGCACTTCTCCTTTCTCCACTTTCTGTGGTACTTCCAGGAATTACTTCAGAGAAATTTCTCACTGTGACAGTAACTACTGTGATACTGGGCACATGTATGTCTAAAGGCTATAAACAATATTGATGTTCCTGGGATAAATCATGTTGCTATCTTCACCATTTTTTTTTTTTTTTTTCTGCATCTGGTTACTAAATACCACAGAAAGTCTGTATTTTGTACATGTCTGTATATAGTTGAATTTTTTCCTCATCTGAAGCTGTTGCCTGAAAGCAGCCACTGGGTAACCAGGTTTGAAACTGAACAACCTTTAAAGCTCCCAAGTGTCTAAATTCCTTTATACCAGACACTATAGCAAAACATAAACCAAGCTAATTCTGTCCCAAGGAATTTCTAGTCTGATTGTAGGGTTTCTAATAATACCATAGCCTTCAGTCAAATCCTTGAAAACAAAAATGCTCAACTGGTGCAGAGAATAAAGAAGTTAATACATTATTTATATAAAAAAGAAGAAATAACACTGTATAAAGCAACCTATCAAGCATTAAAAATAAGTATCTTAATGCACATGAAGGCTATATCTTCAGAATGATATTAATTACTGTGGTTGTGTTTATTAAAATTAAAATGTCTCTCAAATACAGGGGAAAAAAGAAGCGTCTTTAAGTGTATAGCCTTTCAGTCACTTCATGAAGTCATCTGTTCTGCCTCTTTCCTGCAGTCAGAGGTTAAAAAGCAGAACCAAGGCGAAGCAGAACACAAAGCCTGCCCAGGGCAGCCCTCCAGCTCTGGTACCTGGCGGGATGTATGAATAATGCTCTATCTATAGGAGGAAACTGCCTGGAAGAATTTGATGGGATAACCTAAATCTGGAAGAAAAAAAGAAGAAAGAAAAAGAAAAATATCACTAGGAAATCAACACTTCCCAACCTCAGTACTTGAGTCAATGGGACCCTTCAAAACCTGTCTCCATCCTGGCCCCTCTACTCCAGACTGAAGTGTCCATGCTGGGCAGCATGCTCAGCATGGCTTTTTCTACAGGAGCTGCGATCAACAGGCAGAGCCCCTGAGGATTTGAGTTCTCTGCCTTTGATAGATCTATACAGAGGGAAACCTAGAGATGCCCACATCAAAGACAGAAGTGGGTGCTTGGTGAGCCTCCCACGCAGGTGGTATTGGCGAGGACAGCAGTCTCCAGATCCCAAACTCATCTACTCTGTGTGCACTCCAAAGAGGAGCATATACAAAGAGGATCTGGGATCTGAACTATTTCAGTAAGGAGTTTCAGCTGGCAACACATAGGCAGATGCATGCCTGGAGGAGGAAACCCTTGCAGCACACAACTGGACTTGAGTCCCGACATGTCCAGCAAGCCATTGTGGATGTGTAGGGGAGGGAATTTGACCCAAGAGAAGTGTAGAAATGTGACTCCTGGTAACAAACTCCTCCTGCTTCCAGAGAGAAGGACTTTGCATACATGTACCTAAGTAATTATCTCCACCAGTTCCTCCAGTGGATCAACCCAAAACCAAATTTTGGCTAACTGCACAGATAAAAAGGGAAAAAAGTCACAGGAACTATACTTTTAATAGTCAAATCGAAGTCCCTTCCTACCTGCCAAATAATATCACGAAAACAAGTACAAAGGAAGAAATAAACATCTGGGTCTGCATGTAATTGTGGTTCAGCACCTCACTGTCCCATATGACAAGAGATTTATTTTTAAAGCAATGTAGCCTCGAGTCTCTGGTAACTAAACAAAACAGCCCAATAGGTGTCTACTGATACCTTCTCAGAGGAATATATTACTGATGTAAGTGTCTTTACACCTCCTCAGAAGTCTTAAAAATACACAGCCCCTGAGTTTAATAAGTCACTTTTTTTTTTTTTTCCAGAAGCAACATCCAATGCCTCATTAGATGACTGAGAGGGGGGAAATAAAACCCTACATTTTAATAATCTCAACAAGTAGAGCTGCAGCAGAAAAAATACCCCCTTGAACGGGGGATAGCAGATGTTAAAGGGACTTAAGATACCTGGCTCTAGAGACCTTCCATTTTTTGCAAGTTAGTACCACGCTTACATTTCACATGATAAAATGCCAATAATACACTGGAACATTAACTTCTAGATCAAATATTACCCATATCATATTTTTCTGCTCCAATTACTATGGTATTTTCTGAATTTAGACAAAGCTTAGATCAGTCTCTACCTGCATCTCTGCAGTTACTGGAAGATGTTAGAATCACTAGAAGTGTCCTTTGAGGGAACACCTCACCAAAGGGGAAAGCAGAATGAAAATCACAGAACAATTACAAGTGATACACCATCATTAAAGCATTTTCAGTTAATTCCAGCCCTATACTCCATCTGGGAGAAGGCGCAGACCATTCTTGAGATTATTAATCAGAACTATTTGAACATTTTCAGCATACAACCGTAAAGATCATTGGGTGTTTATGAACAAGAGACTGGTGCTCATTAGCTGGAGCACGTACACCCACAGTGAGCTGCATGCTCCCTCTTCCCCAACCTCTAAGCTGAGAAAGAGGAGCTGCCTGAGCGCTGGGTGAGGTCTGTGCATTCAGATGCTGCTCTGAATCTCCCTGGGAGGTTTGGGGAAGATCTAACAGCAGATAAGCGGGATTAAGCAGCTAAATCTTTTAAAGCCTTTTCTTTACTGGGCCACATAGAATTTTCCCAAAATAATGTTTCAATATTACAATAAGTGTTCCCTCCTCTCTCATCAGCAGAGATCACATTTTAAATTACTCCTCCTCCCCCTTCAGTCACTCGAAGTGATTTTAAGGGGGGTAAGAGCCCTCCCCAGTGGCCACACCATCTCCCTTGGGTTGCCGACATCCCATGGGGGTGCCTCTCTGGCCCTGCTGCCATATTCACACCTCAGCCCCAGCTCTGCTGGCGCAGTAAGGAAAGCTGTAGTTCTGGGGGCAAACCTCTACTAGTTGTCAGCCTTTAGTCTTTTCAGCTAAACCACTACCGCCTGCATCCCTGGGGAGCAGATGCCAGAGGAAAGGAAGCCCTCCTGGCTGGCCCCTGCCTTGGGGCGCTGAGCCCTGAGCTGCCTGGCACCTGGGAGTGCACACAGCACTGCTGCCCAGCCTAGATGCTGCCCAAGTCCTCCCTGCCCCAAAAAATGCTCTCTCACCTTTATGTTTTTCGCCTGTAGAGCCACCAGCATGGATGACTGACATGTTTCATTCATTCATCACAGCAGAGGCGTTGCTATAAGCACTGTCTCTGGGGATGAAGCTGCAGCTCGAGTGCTGTGTTGTGGAGAGCCCTGGGACAACTTGCCTACACAGAGAAGGGGAAAAATGCTTGTTTTGGTGGTTTGCCTGTATCTAACTCCTGTGTTTATAGATGAACGCCCTTCACCTTCAGGGACTGCAACAAACTTGTGATATTTCAGAGGAGGGACCAGGGACAACTGTGCTCTGTTCAATATAGAGAAATTAAATGAAGACATCTCCAACTGAGACCCTTTTAACCTGACGACAGTGAAGTCAGTATTGTTTAATATCAAATTAGACCCACCAAGCATAGGAATAGGTTTGCAGAGGTTGGACAAAATGTAATGTAAAGGTGATAAAGGTGACACTTGGAACAGATGGTACTTAACCTGTGATGTGTAATTTCTGTAATAAAAGTGGTAAGGCAGTCAGCATCAAAGCTGAACTGTCAGAAATCAATCTAGTAAAAGGGCAGCTTCACACTAGGGACTGGCCATGCTGTACGGCAACCATGTGTACATCTCTCTCTCTCCCCCAGCCTTTCTCCCCTGTCTCCCTTCTTCAAACTCCATGGAGCAATGAAGAAATGAAGTCTACCCAAACCAGATATGGGTGCAACAGGCAGGATATGTACTGCAATACATGCAATATGCTGCTGGACAAAATCATTCACAGACGGATTTAACCAATATTGCCATCACCATGAAAACTGTAATTTGCAATCTACTTGCAGCAGAGAAAATGAAGGAACCAAATGCATTTATCTATAGTACAGAACCTACATGTCCTCCTAAAGACCATCTCCTGAGGTACACTGCTATTAAGGTCTGCCAATCATGTTCATACCCCTGTTACCTATACACTTCCATCAAAGGCGTTATCTGACCGCATGTCTGTATACACAAATTAGCACATAGCTGTACTCTACCCTCCACCAAGTCCCCCCAAAGCATGCATGCAACCTGCACACACAGACTGCACATGGAATCTGCGTGGGCTCAGAAGTAGTTTGCGTGGGACTAGACAGAGATTCCAAGTCAAATACACGTCAGACCAAAGAAATTAAAAGGAAGGTTGAAACCAAGCTCTACCTGATCACGGATGGGCTGGCAGGGGAGGGGCTCTGCACTGTCACTCTGCTCTGCACACGCTGCTCCATGGTAAGGAGGATGAAGGCTCAAATAGAGACTAATTCACCTTCTCCATCTCTGCTGCAGGGCTGAACCAGAAAGCTTTTAAACTGCTGATCGGATGGACAAAAATGAGCACAATGCCTTGCAGAGAGTGGTCTTGGACTGACAGGCTGTCTTGCTAGATTATATGAAAAGAAGTGATTTTAAAGGGTGGTGCCCACAACCGCCATCCTCTGCAAGGAACAGCGGTAGTGATTTGCCAGCATCACCCCTTAAGCCCTGACGAACCACCGTCCTAAGTGGTATTTAATTTGCAAACTCTCTTGAGACAGTACCACTGTTCAGGGGAGAGTAAAAGGAATAGAAGATGCAAGGATTCAATACACATTTTCCCCTGTGAACTTTAATTCTGCACAGCTATTTTAAAATGATATATTAACTGAAAGAAGTTAACTGCCCCTTTACCAGTTGAGAAGAGGATCAGTACTCAGGAGACTCACCCATCAGGTTCAAAGGTCCCCATAGCACATAGTTCCTATTTTAAGCAGAGATTGTAAGTCACACTTTATTCTTGAAAATGAATACTAGGTGGTTAATATTTTCATTGCACCTGTAAGTGGTTTGCTATATTAGGTTACCTAATGTATAGAAACTGCTTGTTTCAGATCTTCATGTGTAAAAGGTGAGCTTTTACTACTTGCAAAGTTTAAATTACATCAGCACTGTGTGTGGATGGCTCATTGCTGACTCATTTCTGCACTGCACAGATGCTATTCTATACTACTTGAAAATGAAATTGTTTGGCTTGATTAAAAAAAAATAAACCAAACAAAACCATAAAACTTCATTGAAGGCAGCCAGCCTTAAAACAGTACCCAACAGATAGGAAGGTAGAAAAGCCCATAGAATACAAAGCACTTATTACAAGAGACAGATCATTTCCTACACCAAAATAATTTAGTTAAAACCAGAGTGAATTCTATCATCACACAGAGATTCCATAACCACGTTGCATTATATGTATTATATTTTCCTTAAAAACATTAACCGATGTTAACATAAGTGAATAAACAAACAGTAGTCCAATTAAAAAATGAGGAGAACCAGAGCACCAGGCAAATAAACCCTGGGCAGTTCATAACTGGAAGGAGGGGGCAGTGATGGAGGCCAGAGGACAGTGCCCACACAAGTCGTGCCATAAACCGGTGCACAAAAATGAACTGATTTCATGCACTCCTAATGGATGATTTTTACAAATAAATACTGACACAGTGGTGAGGTCAGCAAAACACAGCACAGGAACAAACGCCTGGAGAAAGCAAACAAATACTTTTGAAATCTGCTTCATGGGTAAGAGCAAGACATCACTCAGCTAAAGCCTGAGGTTAGGAGGCCAAGTATAGACAAATCTGTGCGTGAAGACTTGGACTGTGCCCTCCTTTGGGGATCCCTGAAGGTCAGGTAGGACAGAGAGGACAGACAAAAGCACGAAGCTCACAGGAAGCTGGATACAAGTGAGAGGGATCAGGAGAGAGAAGGAGCCAGGGCAGGAAAGAGGAAACAGGCTGGCCAGGAGAGGAAGCAAGGAGGAAAGCAGGGCTCAGATAAGATGGGAAAAACAGGCTAAGCAAACAGAAAGGCAAAAAGGATCATTAAAGCCATTTTGTAAAAGCAAAACCTTCCTCTGGAAACCAAAAGAAATTAAGGAGAAAAAAAAAAAAAAAAATCAGTTCACTTGTTCTTTGCAGGCGTTCACTACAAACTGCCAGAATGCAAACATATTTGCATGCTTGGTGTGCAATCAGTGTTTTCTTCTGCAATATTTAATCTCATTTATCAAGCTTCTTAGTACAAATTAAGTTACAAGGTAATCAATTAGATTGAAAACACATCTTGTTTCATTGTTGTAATTTTGCACTGTGAGCATATTCACTGTAATTTAACAATTAGATAATCAAAAAACCATGAAATGTTTATTTAGCTTGGCTTTTTGTCATTCAAATTCCTCTCCTGGATCATTGCAAATACATCAGCCAGAGGAGTCCCAGCTACAGTTTTAAAAGCCTGGCAGAAAATGTGCACAGGGAAGGAAGAGGGGAACACATAGAAACCACAATGCAGTGCTGGGGTTTGAAAAAGGAAAGGGAGACTCCAGAACCATGGCTTTTTTCCAGAATAATAGACAAACTGTCTAATGGACCTCAGCCTGTTTTCTCCTGGGACACTTTCTAGGAGGACTTCTGCTTTACAAGGTTAGAGCAGCATGGACAGGCCACCTCTGAACCCAGAGGAAGCCACAGCTGCTCTCTGTAGATTCAGGAGGTTTTTCCCATCATGTGAGGGGTGTACTGAAGGCAATGAGTGCAGAGGGAGTCCCTCAGGTGGGATATTGCTGCCTGATGGGAAAGAGCATGGACCTGGGCGGGGATTTTTTTGGTTCAGGCTTTTTAAAAATTGCTGTTAGCTGGGATTAATTGCTCTTTTCTTCAATGAAAAATAGTATTTCTTTTAAGAAATAATTTGGGTACAACAGTTACCATCTTTTACTTAAGTTAGATCTGCATATTCTGCAGTGAATGTCTTTCCATGTTCCACATTTCCATGTTTCACCGTGAGGTGAAGAGCAGCCCTAATGACACCAAACATGCACCTGCAGTCTGAGTGCTGGTAAGAACAGGGGCAAATGTAAGAGGAGTTGCACTCCTGACCCACAAATGACCGAGCAGGTGAGAGAATGCAGCAAGCAGCGTGATGCTGGCTGGGGCCAGAGAAGCGCAGGGTCATCTCCTTGTCCAGTCTTCTAGAGGACATCCTGAGGGGAAGCGGGAGGAGGCAGCACAGTGACAGAAGTGGGGCAAAGCACGCTGCTGAGCATGGCCACAGGCTGACAGATGAAACATTATTGGACTTCACTCGTATGACAGACTTTGGTGTTTTAACACTTACACATGGTAGTGTGATCAACATTTCTCCCCGGCTGTGTTTAGGTGGAAGTGATCCCTCATGACTGCCAACCCTCCCTCTGTCCCCAAGCCCTGCTTTCCATGCCCAGCCAGCAAGAGCCAGACATCTCCTCTCCCAAACACAATTTCTGCCTATCTAAGCCACATGGTTTTCTGGGATCTAGAATGAAAGCTAAAAGTGTTTGTTCTTTGCAATATGTTTGCAATATATTTCTGATTTAGATATATATATAATAGCCTGGTTACGGGAAGGTAATAGCTCAATAACATCATGAACTCTAGTTATGTACCTGTTAGTTTATCTGCCTAGAAAGAGAAGCAATAAAAATCTGATTGCTGGCCAGTGAGGACAAGTTTTCATTACAACAGCTTCAAACTGGTTTATTTGCTACTGTCCAGCAGCAACAGACTGTAACATGGGAATGATTTTTCTTTTTTTTTTTTTTTTTCTCCTGCAAATACACTTCCTTACAACAGTTAGGACAAAATTTGCTATGTAGAACTGAAGTCTGCAAAAATAATTCTCATTTACGTAGCAAGATCCTTTGCATTAAAGTTACGAACAAACAGAAAAGCTACACCTGAAGTGCCTGGGAATGTAGCTGAAATGTTCTCTTCCCCCATCCCCACATGGAAACACCCAGTCCTGTATGCAAGTATAACGTATCTCCACAAAGCAAATTAATGGAAAGCTATACTTCAATTGATTTTGTGGTCAAAAGAATTACGCTGTATTTGCAGGGACCATGAAAAGGCTATCTGTTTTATACGTGGGTGTAAATTCAGCAGAATTACACATATCAAATGAGAGAGAAGAGAATCCTCTCAGCTGCTCACATAAAAAGCCAGGAAGCAGAAAGATATAAACAGATGGTCTTGAGATTTTCCACTTACAAACCTTTTTGGTAATATACAACTGGAGGAATTCCAAACATTTGTCACTTTGACACCACTTTGCGGTAAGTAATGGAATTTTGGTACTTAGAAATTCTGAAACATGCTGCATTTTGAAGACAAAAACATCTATCTAAATCAAAATTATCACTTGAGGAGTTAAAGTGACATTTTAGAATAGGTACCAATCCAACAGAAGCATCTCAAAAGGCATATTTTAATTGATGCTATTCACAGATTCACTGCAATAGAGCCAGTAGATATAAGCAACTTCGAGCAGGCTGGGCATGCTCACACTGTTGCTGACACTGTAAAAACTGAAACCCACCATAAGGATAAGAGGCAGACTGCTAAACACAGCGTCCCACAAGATGAAGAAATCCTCCATTCCTCAAGGGAGCATTGTCTGTGAAATTTGCCTCAGTTTGAAAGAGGACTGCAAACAAAGGAACTTTGAAATATGCATTCCTCCTTTTGTTTCTTGCATTTATTTATTTAAAGACTTGCAATTTTTAAACTTCCAATGCTTAAGGATATCTTACCATTCACTGGTTTTATTCCTGGTAGGTTATTAAACAAGAATTAGCTAGCACTGGGGTTCACAAAAGGTGTATAAATAGAATTGAGTGGGCACCTCATACGGGAGCTCAGAGCAGCGTGTATGCATGCACTTGTCTATAACAAGAGCTAGCTTTAACATTTGGACAACTGCAGCTTTTGGAGCTCTCAGATTTATCAGTGCTCCCACATTTTGATCTAACCACAGAAAATGGAAGTGATGGGTTGACCTAATAATTTAATGAAGTAGTAATCATTGATGCACAAATCTTCCATCTTTGAAAGGGGTGAAAACCCCTTCTTGGTTTTGAGGGAAGAAAAAAAAAAAAAGTAACTTATAGGACTTACTTTATATTATTATTGTATAAATGTAAAGCATACCAGTACTCCAGGTTATAATTTTAGAATAGGTAAATTAACTATGCAACAACATACTCAATTCCACAGCTACAGGTACCCGTACCTTCATATCAAAGTGCACTACAGAACCTCATCAGTCTCAGAAGAGAATCCCAGGTACAGAACCATGTACTTTCCACCCTCACCAAGTTATTCTTCCAGGTTATTCAAATGTGAAAACTGAAAGAGCTATAAAAATCATGTAATAATAGCTAAAGAAAAGAAAGGAACAGAGGGGGCATTTGTTTCATTCTGCTTGATGGCGTGGAGGTTTCAATACTAAAATTTCAGAATCTGAATTTTTGCTTGGTTTTCCAAATTATCCTATTCAGTGCAAAACAGCAAAGAAATTAATTTTAAACTTACTACAGCAGTGTTAAAACTAAAAATATGTATGAGAAGACTCAGTACTTACCACCCAACAGAAAACAGTACTGAGGACTTTTCCTCAAACCAGAATTAATGCTTTCTAACACAACCAAAGCCATGACTATAACTTAAAAAAAAAAAATCCATACAAACTAGAAATGGAAAGAGTTGCTGGGGTTCAATAGACTGGTCAGAAGCTGTCCAAATTTAGGACTTCTGTCCAATGATGTGAATTTTTTCTATGAGAAATCTGCTTTCAAATCCAGAAAATAAAACCTGTGCTTACTTGTTATTGGTGGGTCCTGTTGCCAAGACATCCGATTGTAACTTTGGGAAAAATCCTTGTTCATATTTCCCTTGGCCGATCTTCATATCAAGTAAGTGCGGGTGGATAGCTGTGTGATCAATCTTCATCAGCCGCTGCTCGATGGATTGGGCTGAAAGTTACAGTCACAGTTGAACACCCATGTTAGCAAACCACCTGAAGACATATGCTATGACAACAGAAGTGGTCATGCTCCAATCCCTGAAAACACTCTAAAAAGTTAAATAGTGAGTTTAGATGCAGAAATATGCCACTTACAGAAATCAGAAAACATCTGTACTGTTATTTTGCTTTTAGTATCTTCACCCAACACAACTAGTATTGGAACAAACAAGTTAGCCGTTAAGCAAGCAGGTATTTATGGAAGCCTGCAAGATGGCTTCACTATGAGGGTGGCGAGACAGTGGAACGGGTTGCCCAGGGAAGTTGTGGATGCTCTGTCACTGGATGTGTTCAAGATCAAGTTGGATGGGGCTTTGAGCAACCTGGCCTAGTGGGAGGTGTCCCTGCCCATGGCAGGGGATTTGGAAGTAGATGATCTTTAATGTCCCTTCCAACCCAAACCATTCTATGACTCAATGGGTTATGAATTGGCAAGAGCAGTGCAATCTTTCCCTGAAATTTGGTGTTTGGATTTAACTCTTCTTTGGAAGGATGGAGACCTCTGAGGCCAGCTGCAACTTTCTGCACAGCTGGGCACCTCACTTTGCCCATGACACATCTCCCTGGGCAGATGCATGGGGAAAGGTGGGGGGATGATACTTGATTTTTGCAAACATCTGGTACTTATAACGATCTTCCTCTTGAGATATGCCATTACTGGATGACAGGCTTTCAAAAAGCATAGCTAACTGTAGCAAGGCCTGAGCAGCATCAAGAAGATGAACAGATGCTTGGAAACAGAGGAGGCTATGGCAAGACTGGAGAGGTCTCCCCAGGAATCTCAGCTCTGCTGAGACTAACAAAGTTCAGTCATTTGTTTCAAGGATTTCAGGATTTCATCTCAAATCTTGAGCAGGATGAAAATAAAATCTGTCACCCTCTCAACATTGAGTCAGATGCACTGTGAAGGAGAGGGGAAAGAAGCTGTATGGGAGAAACTGGCATTTAATTAGCAAATTTAATATTCAACTCTTTATTGCCCATCGATTAATGGGCAGGCCTGTTCTTCTCAGCATATCACGACTAGTGAATAAATATGCAAAATGTGGAAGCTAAATTCATTTTCCATTTGTCAAGAACAACATAGAACTTGTTTCCTATTTTATAAAACTTTGATAGGCAAGAAACTGTCATAAGATTTACATTATCATTAGAAACTCAGCAGCGTTTTTTTCCCCTCTTAAAAAAAAAAAAAAAGTGTGGTTTTATTTTGGAGAAAAGGACTGGGTAGTGTGGGGTTAGAGGGTATGAAGTGTGTCGAAAATAGTAAGTTAAAGAAACAGGTGCTGGATTGGTGCTAGGGTCACATGTATTGTGAATAGTAAATACAAAGGAAAGTTGGTATTACTATCAGTTTGCTGCTTTTCACAAGACAGAAAATGAGGTTCTGGTGCCACAATATCTACCAAGACTAGACGCTGAATAGACAGTCGACCTGCAAATTAGAATTGAAGTTAAGCAGACACAGGATTTCTATTTCTGCCACATTTGTTACAAGTAAAACACTCTGAAGGAATTCAACAAAAAAACCCAAAACGTAAGAAATGTATTTGCCCCAGTTCGCTAATATGGGTCCCAACAAATTTAAGAGTATCATTTCCCTGTATCACTTGGAAATGAAATAAATACTTGCACAGTAAGAAACTCAAGTATAATATGAAAATAGATCCTGTGACTGTGATGGAAAAAAAAAAATCCAAGTCTTCAGTACACAGCTTATTATTCATTAATACTGAGCATCTATGGCTGGAGCTACTAAATATGCCACACAGGATTACATCCCTGGCATCCCCCACTGCTCTAACCAAATGGTGTAAAGCAAAAAATGGTCTTTTTATGGGAAGGGGAAGATGAGGCCAGTGGAGCAGACGCTGGGACTCGGCTCCTCAGTGTGGCTGGCGCTTGTCCCACCACCACAGTGGAGGAAAGCTCTCTTGGCAATAGAAAAGGAGCTGCCTGAAATGAGAAGAGGTGAGTCCAGCTCCATCATTCGGTTAGTGTTTTTTAAAGACACCAGTCTAGGAGAGCTCAAAAGGAAAGTAAAGGCTCCTGCCGTTTTCGGTGTTTAGATGCATGCTGAAGTTTTTGTCTAGGGAAAATAAGGATGCCACCAAGTCCTTCTCAGGTAGCTCTGAGGCTTCCTCATCAGCTGCAACACTCAGATGACTGAGGACCTATATTTCTTTGTGGCTGACACTGTACTTTTGAATATTTTACTAGCCTGTCTGAACATACCTGCTTCTTTCAAAGTGCTGCATTTCTGATAGTTGGATGTCCGCAGTGCAGGGGCCCTTACATTATATAGCCTTATTTTCTCAATTCGTGAGTCAAAAACTCGCAGAAAAGGGTCCTTTTCTTCCCACTGGGAGATAATCTTATTGTCTATGAAGGTTGCAAACATCTGTGTTTCAATGAAGTGTGAAAGGAATGGAAGGTAAGGCTCGGGTTGGTCCGAAAGGAAGGAAGCCTGAAATACAGAACAGCTTGTTAGTACGACGTTCCCACCCAGTGCTGACACGATGAGCCGTCCTGTGGCAGAGAACAGATCCAGCAGCCAACGGAAAGGCTTGGACAAGGCCTCCCCCCCACAAAAATACATCCCAGGGAGGACAGGATCCAGCTATGAAGGGGTTTGGCTCACAGGTCATCTCTTTGGTCATGACTGTGAGAAATAAGCAGTTGGGGAGGCTTCACGACGGCTATAGTAAAGGGAATACCAAGTTACTGAAGTAGTGTCTGTGCTGCCAGTGTTTTCAAAGCAGCCTAGCACCTACCACCTGCAAGAACGAGCCCTGTGCAACCTGCAGCAGACCACTGCCACATGTGCTCACTTGGGACCTTTGGTCTGCGCATCCCTGCTTGGGACCCAATCACTTATTAAGGTGTCATACATATCAAGAAGCATACAGTGCTCTTCAGCTAATGCTAAGCAGGACAATTAATTATGAAATTCCAATTAATATCGCCTAAGTCAATAACTGAGCTTTGAAAACCCTAACCTTAACAGCCCATTTTATTGTAGCAGTACTAGTGGAGATTGCCCAAACAATCCCAGCTTCCTTTTCACTCTTGCATACACACTACAAGGGAGTCATAGCAGTACTCTTCTGCCATAACCATGTGATAACCTTCTACAGAACAACACTACCCAGGAACCAAAAGTTCTGCTGTGAAATTATGGAAAGTGACTTTTTCTTTCTTTTTTGTTTGCTGAGAGGAGAGGTGCACACACAAGAAAAAAAAAACAAATCCAGTCTCGTTTCCTAATTTCTTCCACCAGGCTACTCTCTCCACAGGAGAAGCCCCATCACCAGGGCAGAAGCCTGCCAGCTTGGTTCGTACAAGTCAGGACAGCTCTGACTGGCTCAGTGGATCTGCCTCGATTTACTCTGGCAGGCGATCTGGCCCTATGTAATCAAAACGGACAAATCTCTCAGGGAGGCAGATGAAGAACGGCGGATTAAAGAGTACCCAGGCTATATATACATAATATGGCTATTCTCCCTCCCTCCCTAAAGCACTTTCAGATGGAAAAATGAATACGTAGCTATCTTTACTTTGTCAAAGTTTTGCATTTGTTCCCTGTTTGTCAGCCACGACTCCATATCGGGGGCAGCCTGAATGACGAAAGCCTCGTAGTCTGCGAACATCTGCGTGAAGCGGTTGGCAAAAACCTCGCGAAGCTGCACGTTTAGTTTGTAGTCCCTCAGCTCCACCTCCTCACACGGCAATTTCCCATCCTTCTCCTTCTCTGTGAGGGGAGCTGTGATGGCCATTTTCTCCATCGTCACCCCCGTTCTTTTGGCGAGGGCTTGCAGGCGGGCAATTGTCTCGTTGCCTTTCAGCAGCTCGTACATGTTGAGGGCATTGCTGGGGATGTTCCCATTCTTCTTGTCGTTCACCAAGTCGCTAAGAACCAGGTTCTTGAGTTTAGTGGCACTGTCGCTGCAGTGCAGGTTTCCCTCCGGAGGGATCCCAAACTGCAGAAGAACCTCGGAGATTTCCTGGATAAACTCCAGTTTGTTGGGGAACTGGGGGAATTCCTCTGGCAGTTCGATGAAATGGTTGTCGATATCTACAAAGCACAGGTTTGCCTGAAATACATAGAAAAAGTTTCAAAACAGACACTCAGCACTGAATTGGCTCCTCTGCTAAGCAGCCCTGTTTCCCCAGGGGTACTTCCAGACAGAATGGTAAGACACATATGCAGGAGACTTCAGCTGTGTTGTCTAGCCTGTGACATTTCAGGCTTCAGTAAAGCTAAGGGCCAACGGATGGCAATGATTTAATGAATAAATAAAGCCTTCTGCCCTCTCCTGTTCTCTCAGGACTTGCAGATGCCCAAATTCCCACTACCAAGATTTGATATCTCCTCCCAGACCGGCCAAGGACACACCAGCAAGCAGGATGTGCAGCACCACTTCTCAGTCCACATAAATGCTATTTGTGTGAATTACCATATTTCACAGGCACATTTATTTTACCAAGATCCAACTGCAAGAAGCCTCTGTAGCTGTGCTACCAAGGAATGAGATATTCAGTGAGAAAGATGACACTGCTACGAGCAAAGCTCCAAAGAGGGTCCCATGCAAATCCTCTGGGATCATCTCTGAGTACAGCTTGCCCACTGGAGGTCAAGTCCTGTTTCCCCAGTCCTCTCTACCCCGTTTCTATAGAGGCTTTTAATCTTGGCAATTCCTCTGCCTGAGATTTAAACAGAGTGCTCTTAGACAGCTTTGCTATGAATGGAGATGGATCTCAGACCATAAGATCAAAGCTAAGTGAAGAAATGAATCTAGTGGAGCAGATACTTTTACTAGGAACGTGTCAATGGGGGGATGGAAGAACCCTACATAAAAATTAATTACATTGCAAATGCACCCTCAGGAATAATAGCAGAATGAAAAACAGTAATTGATCTTCTGAACAGCGGCTTACATCTGAAATTCACTGTCTGAGTGCACCACGCTGAATAAAATCTTAAACCAGGTCAGAATCCCAAGGTGCTGAGCTCTGACAGGTTTTACCCTGGCAGAAAGCTGCAGAACAGGAGATGCTGAAACCCACAAAGCAGCAGCAGGTCTTTGTTAGCCCAACTTGGCCATTAGCGTAGCTACTCTGTCTTCTCCAAGGCACAATTTTCTTTACTTCTTACCAAAAACTGTAGACTAATTTTCAGATTATGTGACCACAAAGGGCTTCTTTTCCTCCTGTTCTGAAATGGTTAATTTTAAGCAGGACAATAACATTCCACAGCAAACATGGTTATATTGGATATTTCAGGGACATGTTTGACATTAATCACCTTTCATATGGATACTTTAAAGAGTATTAGGATTCATTTGGTAAAGCAGAAGTGTCCCTTCAGCTCAGCTTTTCAAAAGAAATTTGGATTGTACAAAGAAAAGCACTTCTTCATAGAAAACAATTTGCTTTACTTAACTATACAGCTATTAAAGAGTTGCAGTATGCGTTAGCATGGTTCTGTAGCTCAGGGACTGTCTTCTTTTCTATCAATATTTCATTTCAAAGGCTTTTTAATTTCAGCTCTGCATATCATTTATAAAATTTGAAAAATGAGATTTGGATTCAGAAAACCCTTGGGGAATTGGTCTCACTTCTCTCTTCAAAAACATCTGATGATTAAAGTTAATGCAGAGAGATTAGTAACCTTAAGACAGCATGATGGCCAGTTGTTAGAATTTTTATCTCTAACAAACAAATGTTTTATATTTATAGAGCAAGAGCTTGAAAAGCTAGCCCCTGGCCCAAACAATAAAGGAATGCTAAAGTAAACCGTGCCTCATCACTGCTCGTGTGTTGAAGGATTTTCTATTTTTTTATCATCTAGAGGAATTTGAGATTCAAGATCTTCCCTACTCAATACCTCTTCTGTCTTTCCCTCTCTCACATTACCAGATCTGCGGTGTTCCTAAATGCTGACATTTTTCACTCATTTGTTAAATATCATAATGGGGGGGACGACATGGATACACATTTTCCACTCCACTATTACTCTTCCCTCACTGGTGATATTTAATTTGTTATTCCAGCAATGCTGCAAGCCCATCACATTAATATTTTAATTTAAGGAAAATGACAGCTTAATCTGCTAACTAGAAGCATATGACTAATAATTTTTAAAATTGCAGTAATTATGTAATGTTAGCATGGTTTTACTGCAAAGCGTAGCTATATACCAGCTTTGTTTCCACGCCAATGCAAATTTCATACAATTGGGTCATTGTATCCTCGAGGTAAGACTTGATTTGCACTGCTACATGCTACTGAGGCTAAGAATCTGTCACCTCTACCTAATACTTAAAATAGAGCTTTCTTAAAAACACTCTTATCCTTGCCCTGTGTTTATGCCTCCAGTTCCACATACAAATTACTCCTCCTGCATATTCTCCTCTGCTGCTGCTCCCATCTGCCTTCTCGGTAACAGCATGTATTTGCAAGCCTTAGGGCCTCTGCCCACGGGGAGAGGTTCCTGCATGGAGCTGAGTACAGTGCTGCCACCATCATGAGATATTTACAGCCGTACAAACAACCATTCTTAGGGTCTCCACTGATTTTAAGAAGAAAGCCAAGTTAAAATACATGGCATGCTTAAGAGATGGGTCCAGCCACCATCTCAGAAGCAGACAGGCTAACCATATCTCAAAGACTTTGCTTTGTATGGAGTGATGAGTGGCCAGGTAAAAATGCAAAGCAGTTTTAATCATCTTGGTCAAATTTTGAGAAAAATCTCAATTTCACTCTCTACCAACAGTGATGTTCATATTCAGATTTGGAGGATGACCTTTCCTTCCTTTTTTTCTCTGAGGAAAATATGATAGACCAGGAAATGTTTTTACTTCCTACTGCACAACAGGACAGAAGATCTTCAGTCCAAGAGACTGTCATTGGAGTGAATCAATACTTTCAAAGTATGTATGCGTGCCTCGGTGTGGTTCACAGGCACGGTATTAATGGCAACCTGGCATTAATTACCTGATCTAGTAATAGACCTTGACCCAGCCAGGAACACGTGGGCTCACCTGTGGGTAGAGCAAGGCTGGCAGGATGGGGACACTTCTCAGCAGCAGTGGGGAGACAGGGACAGGTTTATACCATCTAGGGAACACACCCGAGACCCAGTTTCATAGGGACCATCCCTAAAGGAAACGCTTTTTAGCCCTCTGTCAATAGGGATGTGACAGTGACAAAGAGTAACAAAACCCGGTGAAGCGTGTGATGCAGGGAAAGCAGAGGAACTTTCAGCATCACGAGAAGCAGAAAGAGAAGCAATTAGAAGTCAATGCAATTAGCGGCACTCATTAAGTTCAGAAATGGACCAAGAAGGGCTATGGAGACTTCCCCAACTCCTGCTGACAAACAGTCTTCATAGTGCCAGAGAAGCCTCCTCACACTGGGTATGGCATTTTCCAGCAGGGATTCATACCAATATTAATAAAGACATTTCAGAGAAGCAACCCCAAAGGCAGAGACTGACCTCCTGAGGCAGCTCCAGCTTGGAGCGGTCGGTTCCCTCCTTGGACTGCAGCCCCATCAGGTAGGGAACGGGAGCATCCAGAAAATGCAGGAGAGAGGCAGGAAGGATAGGAACGTACACGTGCTGCCACTGAAATGGGAACAGCAGTGTCGTGATCCCCTCTGCCACCGTCATCAGACGCTGATAATCTAGATGGGGGAGAGAGAGAGAGACGTCGAATTATCTTTCTGGGTTTCATTTTTGAAATCTGGTTGGCAAGGACAAAAGACAGAAACCATGTTTATACGGTAAGATGTTATTTTAAAAATAAGACAGTACTTCAAAACCTTAAACATTATTTAATTCATCAAAACTCATTACCCCCAGGGAGACATTGCTGAGCATAAATATTCATACCTTATCTAGACCTATCCCATCCTTAAATTCATTTATTAAAAGGATACCAAAAGTTCTCTCTAGTGCAGGATAATAATACCCTAATTCTATAAAAAGCATGTATTTTTACAAGGGAAAAGGAGGAGAAAGAAGTGAACTTAGAGGAAACATTGTGGTTTCTCACTTGCTCCTGCCTGCATGCTTCTGCTCCACTAGCTACTACTTCTGAGCATATTTTCCAGAAGACGCCTTGGTCACATACCAGCAGAAGTTAACAGTCCCCAAGTATTTAAAAACATTGCTTTCAAGTAAAATCCAAACAGAAGCCTAACAGAAATTTAGTTCTAAAAATATTCTCTACAACTAGCATATTTATGTTGCATTATTTTTCCAATTTTATATTTAATCCACTAGTTTATTGCTTTGCAATGTTTTGGTTCAAGTAAATACATCATGCATTATTTTTTAAAGTAAAGTTTAATTCAATTCAGCTGAGCTGCAATAATATTTCAGAATTTGGACAAGAACAAATTATTTCTCAAATATCCAGCTGGCACGATGCCATACCACAACCTATTTAATATAAATGAGGCAATCTACATTTGAGAACACTTTTTTTTAGAAAATATATAAATAAACCCCACACATTGGTAGTAAAGAGATGGTCATTCTTACAGTGAATCTCAAGCTGCAGACAATCCAACAGGAAACAGGTAAAGACCCTTGGGTCTTGTAAGCTGCTAGTGAGTGTGAAACCAGATGATTACTTCTACTCCATATTAGAGCAGCTTATGCATTAACAACTCCCCCCAGATTTCTAAGAACATAAGTACTTAAACCACAATTTCTTAGGAATCTTAATTTATCACGAAGAAGCAGCACATCTTATTTAACACTAGTTGTTATACAGGAACATCAAAGTTCAAGTTTGTAAGTGGCTTTGAACTTGGGACAAGCTGCATGGTGCAGACAAAGTGGATGCGGTGCTTGAGGATATGGTGTAGTGGTTAGAGAGATGCCAGGAGAAAGGTTGGACTTGATGACCCTGGAGGTC